>JAODAL010063891.1:0-19009 GCA_025379985.1 Phyllomedusa bahiana
CAAACACCAGCTCAGGAAAAACCATCCCAAAACCACCAAATATTGACCAAAAAGAGGGCAGACACCACCGGTAAAAACCTACAACACCACCATACAGAGCCACAAAAGTGGGTTCCAACACCAGCTAGGTATAAACCTAAAAAAACACCGTCATATTGGAGACCACATAGGGTTTAACACCAGCCCCAGGGGAAAACCTACAACCCACCATAAAGGGAAACCCCCATAACGGCAGACACCAGCTCAGGTATAACCCCACCCAAAACAACCAAAATAGAAAACCACATAGTGGTCAGGACACCTGCCCAAAGGGAAAAACCTACAACACCACCCCTATAGAGACCACATTGAGGTTTGGGGCCCCCATCTCAGGTATAACCTACAAAAACCAAACCAAAATAAGACCCAAAAATAGCGGTCAGACACCAGCTCAGGTAAACCTACAAAAACCGTCATATGGAAACCACATATTTGGGCAACACAAGCTTTAGGGATAACCTAAAAATCACCCCCCAAAATAGGGGACCCCATTTGAGGTCAGGGCCCAAACCCCAGGTATAACCCAAAAACGCCGCCCCTAAAAGAGACCACATAGAGGGGCCCAAAACCAGCTCAGGAAAAACCTACAACACCCCGGCCCCTATAGAGACCACATAGAAGGGCTGGGCACCACTTTATTTACCCCTCACATTACAGTGAATACAGCACTGATCCCGTAAAAAGAAGTAAAAAAACCCCTGAAATCAGGGACTCAAACCGGGAAAAATCTTATCTACGAAAATTTCTCTTCTCTAAAAGCCGTTCTTATTCCCTTTTCTTCTGCAACCCCTTCCACACCGGGCCCTGATACTTTTTCACGGCCACACTCATCCCTGGGGAGAAAATTTAAAAACAAATACTTAGAATCCTCACTTTTTCCCCGCATCTTTATTTCCTATTTGGGCCCCTCGTACAAACTACCCCAGGGGGGGGAAGGGAAAAGGTACAAGCCATAACTTAAAGGGGTTGGGGGGGTGGGGAGAGAAAACCAAACCCTGGAGATAATTTCTACAACTATGGTTGGGGGTTTCCCCCTTTAATTTTAAATTACCCCGGTAAGGGTTAAGGGGGAAATGGGGGGAAGGTCTCAGGAAAATAGAACACCCCATTTAGGGGAGGGTTGGGCCCCAGCTGGATAAGTTTAGGCCACCCCTGGTTGGGGTTTGGGGTTTGGACCCCCAGCCACAGGGGATAGGAAAACCCCCCCGGCAGATAAGCAGGCCCCAGTTAGGCAAGTAATAGGCCCACAGTTTTTGGTTTGGGTTACCCCAGTTAGGTTTTGGCTTTTGGTATGGGTTTTTGGTAAATCCCAATTTGGTAAGGCTGTAGGGAAATTTTGGTGCCCTATTTTTTATAGGGCTTTTCAAACATTTTTCGGCCTCCTTTAGGTGGTATACCCAGTTAGGGGCCTCCTTTTGGGGTATACAGGCAATTTAGGGGCCTTTCCTTTTGGTGGTATACAGGCATTAAAAGGGGCCCCTTTAAAGGGGGCATACAAAAGCAGTTAGGGGGCCCTTTTTTAGGGGGTATAAGGCAGTTAGGGCATAGTTGCCAACTTTTTGAAAAATTTTTAAAAAAAAGGGGAATTTTGAGGGGGGGCGCGTGGGGGGCGCGCCGCGTCAAAAATTTTGGGATGGACACGCCCATATTGTTGGGTGGCCCCCCCCCCTTTAAAAAGCCACACCCCCCTCCACCTAACCCGCATAAAGGCTTTGGAAAAAGCCAGGAGAAGCCCTTATAGCCAGGGAGTACCCCCCTTAAAAAGGTAGTGCCCCTTTCCCGGGAGGGAGATGCCCCCTTGTAGCCAGGTAATTTCCCCCCCCTGTAGCCCGGTAAGCCAAATTTTTTAGCCAGGGAAATGCCCCCCTTTGTTAGCCCCGAATCCCCCATTGTTGCCAGGGATCCCCCCCCCATTGTACCAGGTATGCCCCCATTGTACCAGGGATGCCCCCTCTTTGCCAAGGGATGCCCCTTTTTTGCCAGGTATGCCCCCCCCCCCTTGTAGCCAGGTAGACCCCCCCTATAATTAAAAAAATAAAAAAATAAATCCACTTACCGACCAGGGTCCTGCCGCGGCCCCCTCCTGGACTCTCCCACATGTCACAGGGGAAGTGAGTGCACCCCGCGTCACTTTTCCCCCGTGACCTGACCTTTTGTACGGCCCACCGGGGCTGTACATAAGGGGAAGGGGAGGAGGGAGCGTCCCCCCCTCCTCCCCCGCACAGCTGACTGACGTGCGGGTGCGGCGCTCAGTCATGAAACTCCCCCGGCGGGGGGTTGGGGGCCGCTTTACCCCCTGTAGAGGACCCGGCCGCAAGTAAACGCACCAGCGCTATCTTGCGTCGCGGGCCCCCCCCTCCTGCTGGGGGCGGGGGAAAGCCAACTCTGCCGGAGGGGGGGGGGGGGGGAACCCCATAAACGGGACCCCCCCCAAAAACGGGGGATTTTTGTATATTAGGGCCCCTTTAAGAGTATACAGGCAAATTTTGGGGGCCCCAAATTTAAACTAGGTGCAGGAAAAATTGGGGCCCCCCTTTAGTTTTAGGCAGTCAGGGGGCCCCCCTTTAGTTTGTAGGGGTCAGGGGCCCCCTTTTAGTTTGTAGGGAGTCAGGGCCCCCCCTTTAGTTTTTTAGGCAGTCAGCCCCCATTTAGTTTTTTAGCCTCAGGCCCCTTTTAGTTTGTAGGCTCAGGGCCCCCTTTTAGGTAGTCGGGCCCCCTTTTAGGCATTTAGGGCCCCCTTTTAGGTATCCGGGCCCCCTTTTTTGGATCAGGGCCCCCTTTAGAAGTCATGCCCCCTTTAAGGGAGTCATGCCCCCTTTTATGGTCAGGGCCCCCCCCCTTTCAGGTGGTCGGGCTCCCCTTTAAGGTGCCAGGGGCCCCTTTTTGGTAGTCAGGGCCCCCCTTTTAGGGAGCGGCCGCCTTTTAGATAGTCAGGGGCCCCCTTTTAGCGTCAGGGGTCCCCTTTAGGGGGCTCAGGGGTCCTTTTAGTAGTCAGAGCCCCTTTTAGTGCTCAGGGCCCCCTTTAGGATCAGGGCCCCCTTTTATAGCCCGGGGGTCCCCTTTTACGGGCAGGGGTCCCCTTTTAGGGGCTCAGTGCCCCCCTTTTAGATATCGGGCTCCCCTTTTAGGGGCTCAGGCCCCCCCTTTTAGGGACTCAGGGCCCCCCTTTTAGATGTCCAGGCCCCCTTTTAGGGCTCAGGGACCCCTTTTAATGTCAGGGGTCCCTTTAGGTTTCTCAGGGCCCCCTTTTAGGTATCCAGGGCCGCCTTTTAGGTGCTCCAGGCCCCCCAGAGGTGCTCAGGGGGGGCCCCCCTTTTAGGGGCTCAGGGCCCCCTTTAGATGCTCAGCCCCCCCCTTTAGGGGCCTGGGGGGGAGCCTTTTATGCAGTTTAAAAAAAACACAAAAACAAACCACTTACCCTTAAATCCCCCTCCTGGGCCCCTCCCCGGGGGCCCTTTGCTTGCCCCCCCCGCTGCCCCAGCTTCTGGCGTTGGGCCCGGAAAAGGCGGGCTGGATTTTGACTCACAGCGCCGCCCCCGGGCACCATTAGAGGCCGGGGCCTGGCAGGCCCTTCAGCCTAACCCATGAAGCCTCCAAAAATTAAAACCCAGCGGCCCCGGCAACCGGGTCTGCTCCGCTGACAGTGCGCCGCCCCCCGGAGTCGGGACATTTTGGGCCCCGACTCCGGGCCCCGGCCGGGCCTCGGGAACGCAGGTCCCCCGGGGGGGCAGAGACCGGGGCGGTGACCGGGGAGTGGGGGCCTGCCTCCGGGGCCCCACAGGGGCTCGGGGCCCCCCGGGGATTTACCGAAACCCCCCGGCCCAGTCCGAGCCGCCCCCTGGGCCCTGGGAGCCCTGGGTTTTTCTTTTTAAAGGGGAAAAAAAGCAGAAAAGAGAGGCAGAGTGCAAGAGTCCAAAGTGGGATCTGTACAGAACTGCCCTGGTGAGACCCCAAAAAAAATTGAACTCCACTGGGGGGACTACAAAAATCGACTCCACTGGGGGGCCCCAAGAATTAAATTTCCTTTTTTGGGGCCCAGGGGAAAAAAATTTTCCATTTTTGGGGGCCCAGGGAAACAAGTCCACCAGTGGGCCCCAAAAACCAACATGTAATGCCTGGCAGTCAACAGGATATGAATTTAAAAGGAAAAGTAAGGGAAATTTTAAATTTTAGGATCCTTTATAAACTCAAAAGGAAATGATTTTGGGGTCAAAAGAAAAATAAACCCATAACACTATCCCATAAATATTTGTAAGTAAGAAACCCCAAAGGGGAAACCAAATTTTGGGAAAAAATTTTTCAATTTATTGTATAAATTTTTTATTATTTTTTTAATTATTTTTTAATTCCACAAGTCCCCCTCATAGATAAAGTGCAGCGTGCGGGGGAAAAAGGCAAATGTGAGATCATCACCTATGAACTTATAGACACATCAATGTATGGATACACTTTGATACTGCAATTTTAGCCCCGTTTTTTGCGCATTGCCCCGTGGGGCATTGGAAAGGGAACCGACAGCAACTTTTTTTTACAAAAAGAAATTTCAAAACCTCAAAAAAATATTTTAAAGGGGTTTTTCCGGGACTATATTTTAATTTGTTATAAGGCTCACATACTTATGAAAATTATTTACCTGTCCTGCTGTGCAGAACCAGGCAATGAGCCTTGTCTTTTCTTCCCCCCTACTTCCTGCAAATCATGTGATGTACATTGATCACATGGCTTCAATGAACAGTTTGTTGTCATTCAGTTTGGGGGGCTAGAAGCCAAAGGGTCACTCAGGAACCTCCCCCTGTATGGGTGTGAACCCCGAGAAAGAACAATCTGGTTTAATATATTATTATTTTTTTAGAGCGGGAAAAGATGTTTCATTCAGGGGGTTACTACATAACAAAGTCAAACAAATTTCAATAGTGACAAAACGTTACTAAAAAACAGGTTTCAGAGGGGAGAGGGCCCTGCCCCCAATGGGTTAACAATCTACCAAAAGGGGGAGGGAAGAGACAGAAGGGGAGGGGCAACAAAGTTTGGGAGGGTTTTATGACAGCAGGGGGACTATGTTTTATAGCTATCCTGAAGAGATGGGTTTTTTCAAATTTTCCCTTTGAGGCTAGTGAGGGGTGGAGGAAGGGGCCCGATTTTTTGGGGGAGTGATTCCAAGTGTGGGGGAAGCACGGGGGAAGTCTTGGGGACGGTTTGTGAAGAACTGAAAAGAGGGGAGCCGAGAAAAGGGCCTGGAGGATGGAATTTGCGGGGAGGGGGGGGTATCTGAGATTAAGGGAAGAAAGGGAAAGGAGGGGAGGGGTTTTTTTGGGGAGCCTTGTAGGGCAATGTTAGTAACTTGGGAAAAGGATTTTCTTGTAAAGGGAAGCCCCGTGAAGGGATTTACAGAGGGGAGAGGCAGGGAGTAGCGAGGAGAAGGTTGGGAAAAAACGGGCACAAAATTTAGGAAGGATTAAAGGGGGCAAACTGCCCAGATGGGAGGCCACAGAGAAGGGTGTTGCCCCAGTATAGGCCCGGGGGAAGGGGCAAGGGGATAGACCAGCATTTTTTTATTACAGGGGTTTAGGAAAGACCAATTTGTGAAAATTTTTCAGGGGAGGCGGCAGCAAGGTGAGCGTTTGGGATGGGGGGGTTTTTAAGGAACAAGGCGGGGCAAGGGTTATCCCAATGCAGCGGACTTGCAGGACGGTTTAAAAATGTAGAACCATTGACAAGATAAAAGCCCTCAGGGGGAGGGATGGAGTGGGACGGGGGAAAGACAAAAGAATTCCCTTTTCTCTACATTAAGTTTTTGGGGACGGAGGAGAAAAGAAAGGGTAAGGGGTTTACCCAAAAAATCTGGGGGCGGAAAAGTAAGAAGAAAAATTTGCCCGAGATTTAAAATTGGGGTCGTTCCCCATACAGGTTGGAAAAGAAAGCCTAGTATGCTATTAGCGACCCAAAACAAGAGTGTAGAAAAGCATTTTAAATCCTTTCCAGCCCGTAGTTTTGCAAGTTAATAGAATAATTACTTAGAATAATCCCAGGGGAGAGAGAGCTTTTTTGTTAAACTTAAATTTATCCTTTTGGGAAACTTATAATTGGGGGCAGAGGACAGCAGTTCAGAGCTGAGGGGTTGTGTACTGGTGTCATAACAATAATGACTGCAGCTCTGTAAAGTTTACATAGTGACTTGTAAGTCCTAGCTGTCATCATTATCATGACAGCAAATGCAGAGCTGGGGTGTTCACATACTTATGTCAGCACAATGTCTAGAATTGATAACTGTAGAGGGAAGTCCTAGATTGCAGTGCAGTCTGGGAGTTGTAGGAACGAGATGTTGGAGAACTACTCACACTCCTACAAGCAGGAAGTTTCACTGATCTTATTATAGATGAATAAGGAGGCAGAAGAAAAGAAAAAAACACATGAAGGTAGTGGGATATCTTTACTTTTCTATATAAATGCTGTTTATAGTGTTCTATGAAATCTTTAGACTCCCTGATAACCCATTTAAGAGATAAAACACAGCTCAATATTTATACAATGTAAAGTGCATGGGTGCAAGTATAGACTTAAACAATGCAGGAGTGATGTGTTTGCTCAATGGTCCGCTCTGGCTGTACATTGAGCTATAATCAGCTGGTAAGGGAGAGCTCGGCAGTCATACTTGGATGTGATTATGAAGCATAAAACAGTGAATAGACGTGAATACACGGCCAACGAGTCCACGGCCATAGTGACTTGTAAGTCCTAGCTGTCATCATTATCATGATAGCAAATACAGAGCTGGGGGGTTTACACACTTATGTCAGCACAATGTCTTGAATTGATAACTATAGAGAGAAGTCCTAAAGTGCAATGT
Organism: Phyllomedusa bahiana; assembly: GCA_025379985.1. NCBI lineage: Eukaryota > Metazoa > Chordata > Amphibia > Anura > Hylidae > Phyllomedusa > Phyllomedusa bahiana. The sequence continues at coordinate 6,887 of JAODAL010063891.1, forward strand.
AGTCTGGGAGTTGTAGGAACGAGATGCTTGAGAACTACTGACACTCTCACAAGCAAAAAGTTTCTCTGATCTTATGATAGATGAATAAGAGGCAAAAGAAAAGAAACAAAACACATGAAGGTAGTGGAAAATATTTACTTTTCAATATAAATGCTGTTTATAGTGTTATATGACATACGTAAACTCCAGGATAGCCACGTTAAGATGATGAAACACAGCTCAATATTTATACAATGTAAATGCATGGGTGCAAATATAGACTCAAACAATGCAGGCGGGACGTGTATGTGTTTGCTCAGTGGTCCGCTCTGGTTGTACATTGAGCTATAAACAGTTGGTACAAGAGAGCTCAGCAAAGTGCAGAGATGTAAGTGGATGTGATTATGAAGCATAAAGCAGTGAATGATACACGTTTTGCAGCATCTACGGCCAAAGCACCTCAAGTGTCAGCATGCCGCTCCGGCTGTTACACAGTAAAGACACTATATAGCAATTAATGAATGAGGAAGAACTCAGCAATAATACATTATAAAGTGCACAAATGCAAACTACACATAATACAAACGAGACACACTACAAGAGCCCAGTAGTCCACTTTGGCTGCATATTGGACAGCAGTTCATAAGAAAGTCAAATATTTCAGACAATCATAAGAAAATGAATTTCGTTAGTAAAAAATAGTATAAAAACAAAATCCAAAAAATAAGAATGAAATAATTAAAACTCAAGGAGACAGCAGTGTTTATGGATGGTGACCCACTGACCTACTGAACAAGAGACGGGATAGGACAGATGTCAGTGTGCCCTGATAGCAACTTTAGTATACAGTCAGCTCTGGGTCCAAAGGGCTGACTGTATAGACATTAACCAGGCTCCCTTGGACGCTGGGAATCTCAATGACCCGATGGGGCACGGGAATCCCTCTTGGTCATGCCACAGTCATGGACTGCAGCAATCGATGGGATAAATGGTGGGGATCGGAGGCGGCCTCCGATCCTGGCCCTGCCCAGGTCCTGCTCTAGGAACGGAGCTGTTAACTACAACTCCATTCCTAGTGCAGCTGGGGCCCCGGGAGCTGCAAACCTCCTCTGCAGGTAGCGACGTCTTTTGGCATTGCTGTCGACAGGGTACATGCACCACCCAAAGAGATTGGAGGTTAAAGGGGTTGTATCATTTCATTAAATGGTCTTCAGACTAAGGGGACAGTGAAAACAAACAACTTTGCAATTGGATGTCATTTGCAAAACTGTCTTGTTTTCACAGACTGCCTTATCTTTGTTTTCTGTGAACACTGTTCTCCAGTGCCGGTCAGATCACACCTCCTTGCATTTCATTGGCTAACGGCTCTACTAATTTACATTCTGTCTAGCTCCCGGTCATATTCACGGGAGCATTCCTGCCTCTCTCACTCAGAATAAGGGGCTGGCAACAATTTCACTTTATACAGGCACCAGCTCCTCAGTGACACTGCAGCTGCTTTCCAATCAAAAACAGAAAATTTGGGGTCCCCTCGGTGCCTAATGCCCCCTGCTTGAAAGGGGGCCGGCAACAAATTTCACTCTACAAAATAGCAGCTCCTCATTGACACTGCAGCGGGCTTCTAAAATCAAAAACCCAGCAGAATTTCCCCTGGGTCCCTTTGGAAAACCATAGAAGGGAGACAAAAATCTGTGCTCTGGGGGGTTTTTTCTTTAGAAGACTGGATTCAACTGTAACAAACCTACAGCTGTGACAGGAGAAGAGATCAGTGCTCTGAGTTTATTGAAGAAAAAAGTAAACCGCTCTTACAAAATAAGACTGCATAGGGAGAGGACAGTGAGATGTGGACAAAGACAGAAAGGTTGGGGGGAGCACACTGACTCGGGAGTGAGCTTTAACAGTAAAGGTGGGGTTTGATGAACCCCCCTTTTCCCAGTTAAGAAACACCCAGTTTGGGGGGGGAAAAAACCCACCCCTGGATTTCAGGAACTGAGAGAATAAAAACTTAAAGGGAAAAAAAGCCGAACTGATAAAAGCGATACATCCCCTTTAATAAAACAGACCGGGTTTGGGAAACGGGCCGACCAGAGTACAGGGGAAATCTTCGGGTAGGTTCAGACTCTGACAAAAATTTGTAAAACCTAATATTTTAGATTTCCCAAAAATTTTCCTATTTAATTTAAAAAACCCAAAATTTGTTAGGGGGGGGCCCCCCAAAAGGGGTTTCCCTCTAATGGGCTAAAGGGAATTTTCAGTCCGACATGGTCATGGGTGTTCCAAGTGTTAAAAGCGTTTAACTTTGGCCCTCGACATCGGTCGAGGGTGGTAGTCGACCATCATGACAAGATTTTTTGAGGGTCGATAAATAGATTTATCGATGACCATTAAAGTCTGGGGGAGAGAAAACAACACCTTCATTCTTACACCCAAACAGGGGGGAGAAGTTTGGAAATTAACATCCCCCAACGCCCAAAAGGGATACGTGCTACATTTTAAGGCAACCACTTGGGGTTAAAAAAAGCCACAAAAAAAAAAATCACAAAACCCATTCACTATCCTGCCCTTGAAACCACAGCCTGACCCTTAAACCTGCATCTACCCACAAATTTTAAAAAGGGGCCAGAAGGCGGGTATAAATCTGAACCTTTTTTTTTAAACTTGAATTGGACATTGAAAAATCCCTGTCCTGGAACCCCAGAAATCCCCCCAAAACCTGCTTGCCCCCAAACCTTTTAAAAATGCCGGAAAAAGGGGGTCTTTCAACCCCCCATTTTAGTTTCACTGGAAAATTGACATACCTGTCCTGGGTAGCGCTTCCCCTCCAGTATGAGTGCGGACCAATTGAGGCTTCACTTGGAAATACTGGTGGTTAACGCCCCTTTTAAAACGCGGGTCCCCTTTTTTTGGGCATTTTTTTACCCTAAAGTTTACTAATTGCTGGAGGAAATTGCCCCTCTGTACTTTTTGTTCCCCCCGTCCGTGCCCATACTCCATGCCCCTCTGAAAAAAACCAACATTTTTTCCAAATTTTTCCTGAAACCCTCCCTTGTACAATTCAGGGGAATTTTTTTTAAACAGCTATTTTGTACATGCAAGTTTTTTTAGTAGTTTAATTCTAGAAAACCTTTTTTAAAATAGGAGGGAAAATCCCCCCATGTCTTTGTTTCTCTTTTTTTTAAATTTTTTTAAAAATGGGTTGCTAAATTTACAGGGATTGATAGCTATTTTAAAAGATCTTGAAAAAAACCAAGTCATTTTCCCAATATGTGCCCCATTAACAGTTTCCAAAACCTATTCCTGTTTCTGACAGCAACCACTTTTGGGAAAATTTGTGAAAAAAACAAATGTTGTTAGAAAAAAAAACCCAAAATTTTTTTTAATAGGACCCTTAGTATTGCTCCCTTTTTCAAAGCAGAAAGCCCCAAAAAAAATTTTTAAAAATAAACTTCTAAAAGGCCATTTGTAAAAAATTGTGAGGAAAAATGCCACTTAAAAGCCCCCTTTCTTTTTTCCCCAAAGGACCTTTGATTTTTGCTGTTTTCCCCACAGCAAATGCCCCCAAAAAATTAAAAAAAATGACTTCTCACCACTTTTTTAAAAAATTTTTTTGGAGGGGAAAAATCCCACTTAAAAGCCACATTTCTTTTCCCGAACCAAAAATTAAAGCGTAATTCTCCCCAGCAAAAGCCCCCCCAAAAAAATTGACAATTTGAAAATTCTAAAGATAAATGAGAAAAATGGAATACGGTGTTGTCATGAAAACCTTTGGGTGTTTTTTTTACAGTCTCCTCACAGAAAAACCCCAGCAAAATGAACTGGGGGAAAAAAGAAAATAAAAAATTTGCATTTAAGAAATGATCTTTTTTAAAAAAAAGGGTTTTCAAGGGGACCTTTTTTTGTTTTGAATTTTTTTTTTTTTTTTTTTTTTTTAGGGGGAAAAGGAAGGGAAGTAAAACCGGCAACTAATCGGGCCCCTGGGGCAATTGGGGCCAAACATCATCAGAGATCCTTCCTAAATTCACTTGATAAAAAGTCAAAAAAACCACTTAAACTTGGGGAAAAAACCCGGAGGGCTTTTTGTCTGTAATGACTCCCCCGGTTTGTGCTGAAGGTCCGCTCAGATATGACGCGGGGCTCGGGGGCCAGGACAACACCCTCTTGGCGGGGACCGGAGCCACCCCCCTTTGGGTGGGCCCCATTCGTCCATTTTGGATACCCAGAAGTCTTTGGGTCCCGAACACATAAAAAAAAACATGGGTGTTGAGACCCCAGATAGCCCTGCCCATGATCTTAAGCTGATCTCTGTGTGTTTGGATGTGTCCCCTCATTGCATGCCGGGGTGAGGTGGTAAAAAAAAAGTTGCCAGAGGTCCCCCATTAGGCTTCTCCCCTTGCCTGCTGTTTTTCCGCTAACGGCTTACTTTGCCTTACTGCTGCCCCTTTTTCGCTGATGTTGCCCCCAAAACCTTTGACTTTTGGGGAAAACGGAAGCGACCAACAGATTTCTCCATTTAAAAAAAAAAAATATCAAAAGGGTTCTCCATTTCCTGCATTTTACTTCTATTTGGGTGGGTGGAAGGAAATGCTGATTTTTGTTTTGAAAACGGGGATCCGGAGGGTTGCCACCCAGAAATGTTGTTCTTTTTAAAGGGCCCTTAAATTGCGGGGAAAACATTTTTGGGGAAATGGAGCATCCAAGCACTCATGTGAAGATGGGGCCCCTGTTTTCCCCAAAAGCCCTTGGGCCCCGGGGGGCACTAGAAAACTGATTTTTCCTCATTTTTCCCTCCTCCCCCTAAAATTCGCGCCAAACCTTTTTCCCAAAGGGCAGGGACTCGGTAACGTGGGGTTGTTTGGAAATTACCTCCCTCCTCCCCCCTCCTCCTCCCCCTGCCTGGGGCACAGCTTCAACACACCCCTGCTTGCCTCTTTTTTGGATGCCCCCGAGGTGATGCGCTGCCTTGAAATTTAGCCCGGGAACCCCAAAACCACTGCCAAATTGAAAAAGGGAAAAAAATTGTGAAACTGTGGGGGGCCTTTGGTGGATTTGACGGAGAAAAAAAGGGCTCCGTGCCCGCTCTGGCCATCTCCTCCTCCTCGCTGGCGGGCCCCTGATTTTTTCGGGGAGTGTCCAACAAACCTTTCCCAAGAACTAAGATCCCCACAAGGGCCTGCTGACAAGGGGCCCGTCCCCCAACTACCATTTTGGTGGTTTTCTTAAAAAAACTGGCAAGGTTGGTGCAAAGCTCTTTCACCGGGCCTCCACTCTCGGTGGCCCCAAACCCCGGGGTTCCCCCACCGCTGTTGTCGGGCCTTTTGGTCCCCTTGTACTGCGTAAGGGCATTGCGCGGGCCCACAATCGCTGGAGCATGGGGAAGGGGGAAATTCCCAAAGGCGTGTTGCCACGTCAACAATGAGACGGTTGACGGGGAGGCCGAGCTAAACCTCAAACCCCCCCCACAACCCCCCCCGCCCCCACACCCCCCCCCCCCACCGGGGGAAACCCCAACCCACCGATCTTTAAAGGGGGGGCCAGCGATTTCGCCCGTTATCGACACCACCTTGCCCGGGCCCAAAGGGTTTTTTTCACCCCAAACCAGCGCTCGGGGCCACGTTTGGGGGAGCCCGTCCCCAGCTCCCGCCTGTGTGGGGACGGGGCTCCAAAGGGAGAATTTAAATTTTTAAAAAAGGGCCCGGGTTTTTTATGGGCACGGATGCCACCAAAAGGTACCCTTTGGGGGAAAAAGCCCCCGAACCATCCCCCGCGGTTTTGAAAAGCGTCGCCGACCGAGAGCCACCCCTCACCCCCCCGAGACATCCACCCGCTCCCCAACCCGTGAGCTTCCCCAGAGATAAAGGCCCGGCCCTTTGGCCCGGGGCTTAAAATCCTTTTTTCCCCGGGGGTCAAGGGACTTTTTGGGGCCCCAAAATGCAGGGCAACGCGTTGAAATTTTAGATGACACGTGGTGGCCAGGGCAGGGCCCGGGTTTTCCCGGGAACCCAAATGCCCTCTCGCATCTGGGGATTGGGGCAGGCAAGGGGCCCTGCCCTGGCGGAAACCCCTCTGTTCCCCCCAGACCAAAGGAACATTTCCAAAAAGGGCCCAAAAACCTTTGGGAAAGCCGACATTCAGGGGTTTTTTGGGTTTGGGGGTGGTTTGGGTTAAAAATGTTTCCCTTTGCTTCCCCAAGCCTGGAAAAAACAGAAGGGGTGGGTGCTAAAAAACCCGGCCGCTGTACGGCGTGCAGGTCGTCAAAAAAGGGGGAAAGGGGAAGGGGTAGGATGGGTCTCTGGTTTTTTGCCCGGTTTGGGAAAACCCCGGGCAAGGTTTCGGGTGAAGCGGAGGTGAACCCTGTCCATGACTTTTGAGAGACATTGGGCGTGAGGGGCGCTTGGGGTGGGGGAGGGGGAGGGGGCGGGGACAGAGGGGATGACAAATGGTTGGAGGGCCCCGGCGTCGGGCCGGCCTTTTTTGGCCCAAATGTTCCCTCCCTTTCAACTCATGCATTCCCCTGCATGTGGAAATAAAACATGTTTTGGGGTGGTTTTAAACCCCTTAAAAGGGTTTTTGCCTTAAATTATGCGTTTTTCGGCAAAGGGGGCATATGCATCGCTGGGGGAATCAGAGGTTGCTCAAAGAAGGAGGAATTTTAGAGGTCCCGGACCTTTTTTACGGCGATAACGAGGAGCGGCTTTTCGCCCCGGACCTTTGGGTGGGGGGAATCCCTATCAGGGAATTCTTCGGGCCCCCCACCCTTTTTTGAGGCAGAAAAACCCCTACTGAAAAACTATCCCAATTTTTCTTTTCCCCCTCATTCCCCGTGATTTAAGCGCTCGCAAGCCAAAAATTTGCTGAAAAAACCACGTTGGAAACCCCAATGTCTTTTTTCATCATCATCAAAAACAGGTTACTTTTGGGCGTCCTTATTTCTGCATCCAGAAGCTGGGGCTACAAGCAAAAGGGACTGGGAAGGGGGATTGCCGACCCCCCCGGGGTTTTTTCCATTGCCGGCTTCCTTCCCTCCTCTTGGGGCATCAAATAACTCGGGGTCAAAAGGAGAAAAATCATCCTCTTTGGCCTCTTTGATCTTTTTACATGCCCTTTTGAAACCCAAAAGCAAATTTGTTCCTCAAAGAGGTCATCAGGGAAAAAGGATTTTCCACAGTTTTGGGGGGTACAAGAGTTGAATTTGGGCCCCCCCCTTTATGTTTGGAAAGGATTGGGTGAAGCTGATGACGACATTTATGCCCTGACTGGAGGGCGAGGGGGTAAGACTGCTGGTCAGGTTTCATTAACCACTGAAGGACAGATTGGAGACCGTTCGTTACTGAGATTAAAAAAGGGCCCCTGACCCAGTGGGTGGGAGGCCTGATGGCCTGCAACGACGATTTCCCCTGGCTTCGTGTCGTTGCCAGCACTTTAAGGTCACCTTCTTCTCGGGACCTTACCTCCATGTCCAACCCCCCCCCTTTTTCCTTTGCTTTCCCCAAATTTCGGCTCCATGTTAAGAAAAAATAAAAATTTGGAAAGGAAAGGAAAGATTTTTTTTAAAGCGGCAAATCACAGCTATTTTTGAAATTTGTCAAATCAAAACAAAATTGGGTTTTTATTCCCAAAAATTTTAACTTGCAGGTTGGGTCTTTTCAAAAAAATCTGGGGGCCTGGGCAAAAAGGGCAAAAAACCGTATTGTAAGGGATTCGGAAATAAAAAGGGGATTTTTGGGACCTTTTAATTTTACCTGTGGTGACTACCAAAAATTTCTGTATTCCATTTTAAATTGCCCCAAAGGGGCCTTTAAGAACAAAGTGTAGTGCGCCAAAAATCAAAAAAAACCCGTATCTTAATGGGATTCCCGGGTAATAAAAGGATTTTTTGGCACCCTTTTCAAATTTTTCCTGTGCCCACTACCCAAAAATTCTGTATTCAAAAATTTTAAATGCAAAGTAGGGTTCTAATCAACAAAAGCTTTGGGCCCGCCCAAAAGGGAAAAAACCAAGGGATCTGAAAAGTATTCGGATAATACAAAGTATTTTTGGCACCTTTTTTAAACAACCCGTGGTGACTACAAAATTGCTGTATTTACATTTAAGGCAAGGTGCCTCAATGAAAAAAAGCTGTAGGCGCCAAGTCAAAAAACACGTATCTGTAATTTTATTTTGGGTAAAAAAAGGTATTTTTATGGCACCCATCAATTCACCTTTTGGTGAAAACTAAATTGGGAGTATTCACAAATTTTTAAAAGGGAAGGTTTTCCCAAAAGAAACAAAACTATTAAATGGCCAAAGTTTAAAAAAAACCCCCGTATCTGTAATGTATTTTGGGAAAAATTAAAAAAGGGGGTTTTTTTGCACCTATAATTCCCCCTGGGTAAATACAAACAATGGGTTTGGGTTCAAAAATTTAAATGCCAAAGGGGCCCCCAACCCCCCAAAAAAATCTGGACCCCCCGGGGAAAAAAGGGAAAAAAACACGTATCCCGTAATGTTAATTTTGGATAAAAAAATAATATTTTTTGGCACCTATCAATTCCCCGTGGCGAAATACAAAAATTTCTTTTATTCCCAAAATTTTAAATGCAAAATAGATCTATCAACAAAAAATGGCCTGCGCCCAAAATGAAAAAAACCCTATTTTGAAATGTAATTTGGAAAAATACAAAGGGATTTTTGGGGACCCTTTTAATTCACCCGTTTGGGGACTACAAAAATTGCTGTATTCACATTCAAGTGCAAGGTGCCTCAATGAACAAAGCTGTAGTGCGCCCCAAAATCCAAAAAAAAACGTAAACTGTAATGTATTGGATAATAAAAGGTTTTTTTTTTGGCACCCTATCAATTCACCCGTGGTAAATACAAAAATTGCCCGGTTCAATTTAAAATGGGAAAAGGGGGCTCAAACAACAAATCTGGACTTTGGGGAAAAGTGCAAAAAACCAAAAGTATCTGTAAAGTTTCGGGTAATAAAAGGTTTTTTTTGGCACCTTTTAATTCACCTGTGGGGGACTACAAAAAATTTCTGTAATTTACATTTAAGTGCAAGGTGCCTCAATGAAAAAAAGCTGTAGTGCGCCAAAGTAAAAAAAAACACGTTTTCTGTAATGTATTTGGATAATAAAAAGCCCATTTTTTTTGGCCCCCCCCCCCCCCCCCTAAAAAAACCCCCCAATTTTTCAACCTGTTTGGGGACTGCAAAAATTTCAGTATTCACATTTAAGTGCAAGGGGCCTCAATTTAACAAAGCTGTAGGGCGCCCAAAGTCCCAAAAAACACGTATCCCGAAAAATTTTTTCGGATAATACAAGGTATTTTTGGCACCTATCAACCTGTGGGTGGGCTACAAAATTGCTGGAACTAAATTTAAATGCAAAGGGGGGATATATCCAAAAAAAGGTAGAATGGGCAAAATTTAAAATTTAACAACCCAAACGAAAAGTAAAGCTGGGTAATAAAGTGGAGGTTTTGCACCAAAAAAAGGACCCCCAGTTACTAGAAAAGATTTGTTTCCTAAAAATTTCCCGGCTGCCCAATAAAAAAGGAAATATTTTTAAAAAGAAAACTGTTAATAATAAAGTATTGCGTGCAATGGGCACACTAAGTCTTGGGGAAAATTTTTTCCAAATATTCTTTATAGAGCTTGTTGGTTTTGCCCCGGGGGCCCCCCCCCCCCCCTGTGAAATTTTACAGCGGTAGAAAGCTCCTTTTTAAAATTTCTAACCCAACTACATAAAAAACTTCCAATCCCCTAATCAAAATAAGTTTTTAAGGTCACAGCTAACAGTAGAGCTATCTCTGTGAAGAAATAGAAAAATTTCGCTGAGCTGTTTGGACCCCGGCAGAGCGCACCTCCTCCTGCTCTGAGACGCTGAGAGACACTGAGGCTGAACAGGAAGGGCTGTTCTATGTAAAACGAGGTCATGTGATTTTTCCAGCCAATCGCAACCATACACATCCCAGTCATGACGTCGCACACACATCTCACCCTGCTCTATTCTGTAAGCTGATTTGCTGGCCGCCAAAATGACGGGAAGCGCCGAAAATGGCGCGATCTTAATAGATGATGCACAGATTTTAACCTAAATTATCGCATGATCTAAAAATTTCGATCAACATAAAAACTGTGCCGATTTCAACTTTGTCGATAATAATCGCTCAACACTAGTGTTCTCCCTCAGTGCAGAAGTTTGCATACGGTCATTATTTAATCTTAACCCTACTTAATCTGTTACTCCCATTTAGAACCCACCAGAGAGTGGAGGATTGGAGGTTATGAAGGGGTCCTGACCACATGCCCCTTTGGAGTCCAGATGCTTCAGAGGGAACTGGAATGTAAGCACCTACTATCTATGTCACTACAGGTCCTAATAATAATACTTGCGTCTACTCTCTTTGACTTTTTGCCTGACTCATGGGGCCACATGTATGAAACTGTTTAGGTCTAAAACTCACTCTTTTCCCCATAGTAATTTATGAGCAAAAAAGTGAGTTTTAGACCTAAACAGGTTCATACACGTGGCCCTTAGTGTCATTTTTAGATTTTTTTTGTTGCACCTTTTCGGTGGAGGGTGTTGAAGGCCTTTTATCCTCTATAATAAACCAAGGAGTGGTGTATATGGCACATGTCACCTCCCATGTAGAACCCACCAGAGAGTGGAGGATTGGAGGTTATGAACGGGTCCTGACCACATGACCCTTTGGAGCCCAGATGGTTCAGAGGGAATCGGAATGTAAGTACCTACTATCTATGGCACTATAGGTCCTAACAATAATACTTGCGTCTACTCTCTTTGACTCATCGAGTCATTTTTACAATCTTTTTGTTGCACCTTTTCAGAGGTGGGCGTTGAAGGCCTTTTATCCTCTACAATAAACCAAGGAGTGGTGTATATGGCACGTGTCACCTCCCAGAAATGCCATCAACATGGAATGTGGCCTTGAGTACGTTCATCGCCTCTGACTCCGGTGACATTTGGAGAGTCTGTATAGAGTGTAGTCTGAGCAGGGTCAAGGCCTCATGTGACTGTCATTGCCTCCTAAAATTCAAGGTCATCCATCCGTGACTGAGACGTCAGAACCTGTCTGTGATTTACGAGACAAACAAGAAGCCAGGGGGTCAAACCCAAGGCAGCAGAGCAAATAAAGGCAGCAGATGGCAGAGATAAGGGCAAGTCTCCAGCAGACCTAGAAGCTACAAGGGAGCTCTGGCTACACCGGGAGCAAGGTGAGACCGCGCTTCAGGTTTGCTTTTCCGAGGTCCTTTAGTTTAGCAGTAAATGCTCTAATATTAAGAATCAAATCGATTTGCAAACACATCCTTCATTTATTTAGCCATTATATCCATATATCTTGCCGTCTGATTTTTCATATTCACAGTGACACATAAGGGAAATTTTTTTAAAATACACCTGTGGTGTCCATGTAACGTGATACTATATGTGCTTAGTCCATCTTGTTTTCCAAGTAAATCTTCATATCTGTAGCTCCTCTGGATTAGATGAATGTGCACAAACTTTTCCAAGGCAAATATCCTTGGCAAGAATCAATCTCTGCTGAAAACATATGATAGACTAGAGCCCGTCTTCAGGCTCCCGACTCTTTGGATCTATGAGGAGCTTTTCTAGGCTCTACACATACAGTGGGCCACATGCATGAAACAGTTTTGGTCTAAATCTCACTTTTTTGCCCATAGGTTTCTATGGGGAAAAAAGTGAGTTTTAGACTAAAACAATTTCATACATGTGGCCCAGTATGTTTAAAGATATGGAGAACATATGCAAACTTCTCCCCTGGGAGAGAACACCCGTAGTTGGGTGATGTCCATATGGGGAACAACTATCCACTGATACAACTGGAGTTGACCAATGTTAGCGATGACTTCTCTGTTTGTACCTGCAAAAAGTACTAATCCCAATTGATCCAGAAACCAGAGAGGAGCAATTAGATTATTAGAATGAATGGTACAGAAGGTCTTCTAATTATGTAGCTGAAACAAGCTGTACATTCAGTTCAGAGAATTGTGTTGATCCAGAAGGAGGCAAAATCCGGCATGAGGTAAAAGCCAATTGTCCTCATTTTTGAGAAAAAAAATTCCTTCCCAAAATCCAATCTGTCAAACAAAAAAAAAAAATCCCTTCTCCAGAAAACCCA
>JAODAL010063892.1:0-19009 GCA_025379985.1 Phyllomedusa bahiana
ACCCCTTCCCCTTTCCGCCAGTTTTGACGACCTGCACGCCGTACAGCGGCCAGCCTAGCAGCCAGCCTTCTGTCTTCCAGGTTTGGGAGCAGAAGAAACACTTTAACCCAAACCATCCCAAAGCCAAAAGCCTGAATGTCGGCATTGCCAGGCTTTTGGCCTTGGAAATGTTGCCTTTCCGTCTGGTGGACACAGATAGGTCCGCCACGTCATGGCCCTCGCCTGCCCCCAATACCAGATGCCGAGCAGGCATTTCTTTGCCAGAAAAGCCGTCCCTGCCCTGGCCAGCCACGTGTCATCTAAAATTTCAAGCGCGTTGTCTGCATCTGTGTCCGGAAAAGTCCATCTCACCACCGACACAGGACTAGTAAGCACGGCCAAGGCCGCTATATCTCTGTGACAGCTCACTGGTGAGCTGGGTGGATGTCTCTGGGGGTGTAGGTGGCTCTCAGGCTCGGCGCACGCTCTTCAAAACCGCAGGGATGGTGCAGGGTTCTTTCCAACAAGGTCCTCTGGTGGCATCACGTGCCCAGAGAACCAGGCCGTGTTGAAATTAATCTGTCTTGGAGACCGTCCCACACAGGTCAAGAGCTGTGGACGGCACATTGCAACGAGACCGAACGCGGTCTGGGTGACAAGAACCTTGTGCCAGGCAAGGGGGTGTGCGATAACGGGCGAAATCTGCTGGCTGCCCTTAAGATCGGTAGGCTGGAGCACATCCCTTGCCTGGCACATGTCATGAACCTTGTCGTCCAGAAATTTCTAAAGAGCTACCCGGGTCTGGACTGCCTGCTGAAGAAGGCTCGAGGTCTGAGTTCGCACTTCCGCCGTTCGCACCCTGCTTCGTCCCGCCTGGCTGCGTTGCAGCGTCAGCTCGGCCTCCCCGTCAACCGTCTCATTGTTGACGTGGCAACACGCTGGTAATTCCACCCTCCACATGCTCCAGCGATTGTGGCAGCAGCGCAATGCCATTACGCAGAAACAAGTGACACATGGCCTGACAAGCAGCGGTGCGGACCTCGGGGTGTTGAGCCACCGAGAGTGGAGGGAGGTGAAGAGCTCGGCACCATCCTTGCCAGTTTTGAAGAAGCCACCAAAATGGTCAGTGCGGACGATGCCCTTGTCAGCATGAGCATTGTGGTGATCTTAGTTCTGGAACGATCGTTGGACACTCTGAAACAGCAGGTCCCCCCAGCGAGGAGGATACGGACACAGATGCAGACACGGAGCCTTTCTCTCCGTCAAATCCACAAGGCCCGACAGTTTCTCAATTTTATGTGGCTTCATTAGGCAGTGGTTCGGGGTCCAGAGCTAGTGCAAGGCGGCACTCAGCTCTCTGGGTGCATCATCTCAGGCACGTCTGGGCTGTGTTGACGCTGGGCCGGAGGAAGCGGAGGAGGAGGAGGAGGTATTCCTAGCCACCGACGTACCGAGTCCCTGCCTTGGAAAGAGGTTGGCGCGAATTTGAGGCGGAGAGGAAGATGAGGAAGATGAGTTTGCTAGTGCCCCTCAACCCAGAGGCTTGGAAATCAAGGCTCCATCTCTACACATGAGTGCTTGGATGCTCCATTTCCTCCAACATGATCCTCGCATTAAGGCCATCAAAATGAACAACAGTTTACTGGTTGGCCACCCTCCTGGATCCCCGGTACAAAACAAAACTCAGCACCCTTCCTTCCACCCACCCAAATAGAGAGTAAAATGCAGGAAATGGAGACCTTGCTGATTGATCAACTGGAGACATCTGTTGCGTCTGCTTCACGTTCTTCAAATGTCACGGCGAACAACACCAGCGACGTGACAGCAGTAGAGTGCCAAGTAGCCGTAGCGTCACAGCAGACAGGCAAGGTGGCAGAAGCCTAATGGTGACCTCTGGCAATCTTTATTTACCACCTCACCAACGCATGCAATGCAGGGCACACATACAACACACAAGACCATCTTAAGATCCTGGTGCACGACTATCTGCGTCAACAACACTGATGTTTTTGTATGTGTTCCGACCCAATAGACCTCTGGTATCCAAAATGGAACGAATTGGCCGAGCTGGCTCGCCACGCCCATAGAGGTTTTGTCCTGCCCAGCAGCCAGCGTCATATCCTGAGCGGACCTTCACACAGCCGAGGAGTCATTACAGACAAACGCATCGACTTTCACAGATAATGTGGAACGTTTTGACTTTCATCAAGATAATCAGGCATGGATCTCCTGATGATGTTGTGGCCCCAATGCGAGGTCACCAAAAGAGGTTGCCGTATCTACTTATCACATTCCTCTTCAAACATAAATGGTCCTCTTGAAAACTTATTATTTAAAATGATAATTTCTTACTGCAAATTTTTATTCTCTTTTCCCAACATTTAAATTGCTGGTTTTGCTGTGAGGTAGACTGTAAAGACAGCAAGGTTTCATGACTACACCGAATTGCCATTTACTCACGTTATCTTAGAAATTTTTACGCATTGTCAATGGTTTTTGAGGTCATGTAGCTGTTGAGATACAGCTATAATTATGGTCATTTGGAACAGAAAATGTGCTTCCTAAGTGGCATTTCACCCTAAAAATTTTTTAACAGTGGCTGAGAAGTCATATTTATAATTTTTTGGGGTTCATATTGTTGTTTTATGAATAAACTATAATCAGGACCTTTGTAAAAGAAATGTGGCATCTAGCTGGCATTTCTCGCTCACATTATTAACAGAGGCTGAAGACATTTTTATAATTTTTTGGGTCATTGCTGCTCTGAAAATGCAGCAACACACAGTCCTATTCTAAAAAATGTTGTTTCTAACAGAACATTTTGTTCTTCACAATGTCCAAAGTGGCTCAAGGGTCATGCTTTGAATTTTTGGGGGCATTATTGCTGTGACAAGCGCTATACTACAGGTCCCTAATATAAAATAATGTTGTTTCTAACAGACATTTCAATAGTTTCATAGTTTGAAGGCTAAAAAAGAACACGTCGTCCATCTAGTTCAGCCTGTTGTGCCAAGGTGATGAACCAGAGTAAGGCAAAACCCCCAATGAGGTAATAATCCAATTGTCCTCGATTTTAAGGAAAAATTCCTTCCTGACTCCATCAGGAATCAGAAAAATCCTGGATCAATGACCCCCTCTCCTGAATCCTATTCACTATACCTTTGTTATAATATTACGCTCCAAAATGCATCCAAACCCTTTTAGCACTCGTTATTGAATTCACCATGCCCTGATCCGCTCTGCAGAGAATTCCATAGTCTCACTGCTCTTACAGTAAAGAATCCTTTCTATGTAATATGTAGAAACTATCGTTCCTCAAGACGTAAAATTGATGCCCCCCTGTTCTAGATACAGCCCTGTTTTTAATAATCTTGGGAGAGAACTCTATATTACCTTTGATAATTTTAAACATATATATTATGTCCCCCCCGAAGCCTTCTTTTCCTCTAAACTAAATAACCCTAATCTTAGCATCATTCTGTGTACTGTAAGTCCACCCATCCTATTATTATAATATTGTTACCCGCCTTGTACCTGCTCAAGTCTACAATTTCTTTCTGTGCACTGGTGCCCAAAACTGTACCACTAATATTTCCATTAGTGGTCTAGCCGTGACTTGTATAAGGAGAATAATGTCTCATCATGTGCATCTATGCCCCATTAATGCACCCCATGATCCTATTTGCTTTGCTGCTGCTGCCTGACCCTGGCTGCTACAATTAAGTTTTACTGTCACCAGGATTCCCAATCCTTCTCCATGTCACTTTTACCCCAGTGTATTATATTCCATTTAACAGGTAATCATGTAATGGATTTCTCTTCCCTTGTTGCATAACCTTGCATTTATCATGTTAAACTCATCTGCCATTCCCTGCCCAGGCCCTCCAACTTATCCAAGATCCCTTTGTAATAAACATATTTATCCTCTATTGATGTTGATTACTTTAGCAGACATAGTATCGTCTGCAAAGATCGATATCAACTGTGTATTCCCTGTGTAAGATCATTAATGAAAATGTTAAATAGGAAGGGCCCAAATACTGACCCTTGAGGTACCCCACTAGTAAACAGCGATCCAGTCTGAGTATGTACCGTTAATTACTACCCTTAGTTTTCTATCATGTAGCCAGTACTTACTCCACTTGCACACATTTTCCCCCAGTCCAAGCATTCTCCATTTTATTTTAACCAATCTTTATGGTGGCACCGTATCAAATGCTTTAGAAAAATCTAGATATATGAATATCCAGTGGCCCTCACCCCGATCAGAGTCTAGCAACTGACTCCAATAGAAGCGAAGCGATTACGTCTGACAGACCTAACCTCATAAAACCCATGCTGGAACTCGTTATACATTTATTTTTCAGTGAGAATACCAGGATAGCATCTCTGAGAAAACCTTCAAAATTTTACCTACATACAGAGGTTAAGTCTTACAGGCCTATAGTATCCCTGAGCTACTTTTTGACCCTTTTGAATTGCAACCAACATTGCATGCGCCAATCCTTTGGGCCACCCCGTTATTATACATCCATGAACATTTAGTTCTTCACATTTGTCAAAAGTGGCTCATGGTCATGGTTTTGAATTTTTGGTGGCATTTTGCTGTGACATGCAGCAATACTACAGGTCCTATTATAAAAAAAATGTTGTTTCGAACAGACATTTGTTCTTCAAATTGTCAAAAGAGGTCTCCATGGTCCATGTTTTTGATTTTTGGGGCGATTTTGCTGTGAACCCAAAATGGGCAGCTTATTCAACCGGTCCTATTCATAAAAAAAAAATGTTGTTTCTAACAGAACATTAGTTCTTTACAATTGTCAAGAGTGGCTCAAGTGGTGATGGTGCTGTCAGAAAAACAGGAAATAGGAACGGACACTGTTTTAATGGACACATATTGAAAATACTTGTTTTTGCAAGATCTTTAACATGCTATCAATCCCTTTTTGAAAAACCCCATTTAATAAAATTAAAAAAGAGAAACAAAGACATGGTGGGATTCCACCCTTTTTTAAAAAAATGTGTTTTTAAAAATTAAATACTAAAAAAACTTCATTTCAAAATAGCTTTAAAAAAAATTTCCTCTAAATTTGTAAAAGGGGAGGTACGGGGAAAACTGTGTTGCCAAAGATGTAGCCGTATCCTTTTACGTTGTGGATTTTAATTCCAGCTTCTTCACCCCTTTTTGGGGTGTAAGAATTAAGGTGTTGTTGTTTTCCCATAGATTTTTAATGGTCACATCATAATCAACATCGCCTCAAAATTTCTTGTCGATGATGGTAATCGCCACGCCCAAAGTCGATGGCCAACGTAATCGCTCAACACTAGTTGTGGATGAAATTACTATTATATCTTATAGTATGCTATGCTAGCTTAACAAATATGAATGCCCACTGGACTCTGAAGCCCCAAATGAGCAGAGATATATACAGTAAGGTACATGTTATATAAACCTTTATATATTTATACCACAGAATTATATGTCTATCTGCTCAGCCTTTCCTGTTCTATAACAAGCTGCTGTTGGACTATATAGCATTTTGATGAGGACCAGTTCCCATTACCACAATAGTAAGATCATACTTACGGTTGCACATTCTGATTTCGGGACTGGCCACAATCCTGCAAAAGCAATACAAAATTTATGTTGTGAAGTATACTGTCTATTATATATCAAACCTTATAGTAGATATTTCAAAAGTTATTTGTAATTGCAGAATATAGTGATAAAGTGATAAAGAGATAACATTTCTCATTAGGGAGAAGCACCATGAAGGTATGTGGAGACCTACAATACTCTTCTCTGCACTGTTGAGAGACAGACGGCCAAAACCAGTGTTTGCTGATGAATATTTTACTTGGCTTTACTCCTCATCACATTGCAAGGCTCAGGGAGTCAGATGTGACTTGTGGAACACTACATATAATCGATAGTGCAGAGTCTTATCTCTTTGTCCCTTTAGCTTATTTAAATATATTTAAATTGTAGTAATGTGATCATGGCATAAGAGTCTCCACACACCTTCATGATGCTTCTCCTTAATAAGGAGCATTACCCCTTTTGATCTACATCTAAAGCCTCTCACCCAGTCAGCCTGCGTTGCAATGCGCCCGGTCTCGGGGACGTGCAGGAGGTTGGGCGCACTGGAACCATAGCAAAGCTATAGATTTATAACTTCGTTACAGCAATTCTAGGCGCATTACTTGCGTGAGCAAACAGGTAGAGCACTTTCAAAGTGGTTTACCTGAACCAGAAATTTCGTACAAGCACTAGTATGCGCTTGATTTATGACCCGGGTACAGGGTAATAAATCAGGTGCATTCTAGGCTACTATTATGCTCATGAAATTTGCAGTTTAAGTGCCAAATTTCATACATGTCACCCTATGTTCTACTTTCTAGAAAAATAGGCAAATGTCGATCACACCAAATACTGATTGGACTTAAATTTTTCTTTTGTTCATTCACTTTAAATCTGTCAGTTTCAACACTTTCTGAAAACATACTCACTTTGCAGAAAATGTTTCACATCTTCTTAAAATACATGAACAGTCCTGTATAACATGCGATCACTACAGGCCTCCAGAAGACAAGAGACACAATGCAAATCCTATACAATGAGATCTATCCATACACTGGAGGCTCCTCACAGTTATACTTGGCTATGAAGGAGCAATGTAGCAATGAGACCGAATATAATGTAAGATCCCAATAATTCTGCTAAATCTTCTCTCTGTGTTATCTCCTATGGGTGAGAACATTACCTGCTGCCAGGAAACAGAAGAGCAAGGCGGAAGAGATCAGAGTCTTCATGGCTTCTTCTCTTGATGCTTACAACCTGTCTGCTCAGCACAGAGATGTGTTCAGGATAGGGTTAGGGTTAGGTACCTGCCGCTTTTAGATATATAGGACCCAACTTGTGATGTTACAGGGCAGCAATATTTATTTGCATTATGCATAATCATTGTACAACCAATCACAAAGCAACAGCTCTTTCACTAAAGGGGTATTTACACCTGAGACATGTACACCTAATACATCCTGTTGACATCCTGTAACTGTCTCTGATAGGGAATACATTGTTAAGATGGATCTATTGAATATAGCAGTTGTGATGTCTGCATTAAGTCGGGTACCTTTCATAGCAAGAACAATTTAATAGCACCATATAATTATACAGAGAGTCTCACATTCCCTCACTTACTGAATGTTTGGGTTCTCAAGTTTAATTCACAGTGGGCAGGACATGCTGAGAGTTGTAGTTTGGCAGTAGCTGCATATTCCAAGGTGAGTGTTTAGTCCTCTATAAGCAGCCCTGGTACATCAGTGTAACATGCAGAGGATCGCAGACGAGAGTATGGGAAGCGATAGTTAAATGTCAGGGCCGTTCCTAGGCTAAACTGTACTCAGGGCGAGGAGACGAAATTTCGCCCCCCCCCTTCCTCCCTTGTACCAAAATGTGCCAAGGTGCGACACAGTGTTTCACCATCAACCAAATCTAAAATATACAAAAAGTTTTACCACAATGTGCTACGTATAAAACTACTCAATAATAGTCATACAGTTACCAAATAACACCGCTACACAAAACCAGAATCCCAGACTAGTAGTGCCAATGTTCTACTAAGACCACATATCACCAGCACATAGTTATCGAATAATACCACCAAACCATGACCACATATCACCACCATAGAGTGACTGACTACCGCAACATACGTGTCCACATTATCACACCCCAAATGGTGGAAATGATATATGGTCGATGTTTAAAAAATAACATTACATGAATTACTTAAAAGTTTTATATAATCATTATATTTTATGTATATCAGTGGTTTAATTGTGGACAAAGGCAGATGAAGAATGATTTTATGATTTAAGTATTGTTACTTCCTGGGACTACAGGTACATCTCTGAAGATTTGTTATCTTTCTCTTCTTCTTCTCCAGCTGTCCCAGACCCTTAACGACTTATCCTGCTTTGACTCTTCACTGTTATATGTACAAAACAAACATCTTAGACGCCTCACTTATCAGCACGTCCTCTACCAAGTCCTATCTCTATAAAAATTCCCCATCTAGAGCACCTCCATATAGAAGCCATGTAAATATGCCCCCATTAGTCCAGTCATAGCCCCTGTAGGAATGTAGTACCCATGGAGCCGACAGTAGGCCCTTTACCCAGTAGTAGTCCCGTTAGAGGCCAGGTAGTATGCCCCTATACCAGGTAGATGCAACTATAGCTCAGATAGTTAGCCCTTATAGCCAGGGTAATGTCCTCTGAGCAAGGGTGATGCCCCTGTAGCCAGGTGATGCCTCTGTAGCCAGGTAGATCCCACTATAGCCAGATAGTAGCCCCTTATAGCCAGGTAGATGTCTCTGTAGCCAGGTGATGCCCATTATAGCCAGGTAGATGCCTCTGTAGTCAGGTGATGCCCCTGTAGCCAGGTGATGCCCCTGAAGCCAGGTGATGCCCATGTAGCCAGGTGATGCCCCTGTAGCCAGTAAATACCCCTGTAGCCAGTAAATGCCCTCTGTAGCCAGTAGATGCCCCCTAGAGCCAGTAGATGCCCTCTTGTAGCCAATAGATGCCCCCTTGTAGCCAGTAGATGCCCCCATTGTATGCATAGATGCCCCTTGTAGCCAGTAGATGCGCCCTTGTAGCCAGAGATGCCCTGTAAGTCCAGTAGATGCCCCCCTTAGCCAGTAGAATTCCCCTTGTAACTATAATGGCCGCCCCCTATACCATCGATGCCCCTCTTGTAGCCGTAATACCCTATAAGCCAGTAGATTCCCCCCTTTTAGACAGTAGATGCCCCTGTAGCCAGTAGATACCCCCTTGTAGCCAATAGATGCCCCCTTGTAGCCAGTAGATGCCCCCTTGTAGCCAATAGATGCCCCAATGTAGCCAATAGATGCCCCCCCTGTAGCCAGTAGATGCCCTCCCTGTAGCCAGTAGATGCCCCCTTGTAGCCAGTAGATGCCCCCCCCCCGTAGCCAGTAGATGCCCCCTGTAGCCAATAGATGCCCCCTTGTAGCCAGTAGATACCCCTGTAGCCAATAGATGCCCCCTTTTAGGCAGTAGATGCCCCCTTGTAGCCAGTAGATGCCCCCCTTGTAGCCAGTAGATACCTCTGTAGCCAGTAGATGCCCCCTTATAGCTAGTAGATGCTCCCCATGTATCCAGGTAATGCCCCCTATGTATCCAGTCTAGATGCCCCCGAAGCCAGTAGAAGCTCCTTTGAAGCCATTAATTCCCCCATGTAGCCAGTAAATGCTCCCTTCAAGCTTCAGTAATGCCCCTGTAGCCATTGAGTGCCCCCTTGTAGCCATAAATACCCTCCTGTACCATAGATGGCCCCCCTTTTAGCATAGACTGCCCCCTTGTAGCCAGTAGATGCCCCCCTTGTAACCAGTAGATACCTCTGTAGCCAGTAGATGCCCCCTTATAGCTAGTAGATGCTCCCCTGTAGCCAGTAGATGCCCCCTTTGTATCCAGTAGATGCCCCCTGAAGCCAGTAGATACCCCCTTGTAGCCAATAGATGCCCCCATGTAGCCAGTAGATGCCCTCTTGTAGCCAATAGATGCCCCTCCTTAGCCGAGTAGATGCCCTCCCTGAAAGCCAGTAGAGTGCCACTTGCTTGTTTACCAGTAAAGCCCCCCCCTAGCCAGTAGAATGCCCCCTTAGCCAATAGGATGCCCCGTTGTACCAGTAGAGTACCTGTAGCCAATAGATGCCCCCTTTTAGGCAAGTAATCTTGCCCCCTTGTAGCCAGTAGATGCCCCCTTGTAACCATTAATACCTCTGTAAGCCGTAGATAGCCCCTTATAGATATTAGATTAGCCCCCTTGATAGCCAGTAAGATGCCCCTTGCGAGCACAGTAAATGCCCCCTGTAGCCAGTAAATGCACCCTTGAAGCCAGTAGATGCCCCCTGGTATTCCAGTATATGCCCCCTTGTAGGCCATTAATGCCCCCAGTAGACAGTAAGAATCCCCCTTGTAGCCAGTCGATGCCCCTGTACCATAGATCCACCCCTTATAGCCAGTAGATGCCCCGTTGTAGCCAGGAGATGCCCCAGCAGCCAATTATGAAATAAAAAGTACTCCATCTCGGTCCCCGGCATACCCGGTCCGACTGCTGATCGGTGTAAGCCCGTGTACGTCACCACCTGCTTACCCTGATCGCGCAAGCTCCCAGGATCTCCTGTGCATCAGAGGCAGAAGCCCAACCCATGACATCTCCAGCAATCCGCAGGGGGCGCGTGAAAGCGTGCCCCCCTCCTGCGACGCTGTGAATGTATCAACGCACAAATAAGCTCAATCGATACATACAGCTCGGGAGTACAAGGAGGGTAACGATGCGTCCTGCCCTCCGAACTGAGTGCAGCTGCTGACTGACTGCGCGGCTGTTTTGCAACAGGCCACGCAGAGTCAGTGGTTGATCTCCATTCGGGCAAGCGGAGCCTCGGCGCTCTGGCGATCGCCCGCCCCAAAGAAAGGCCCTGTTTAGTGTCATAGTGGCCAGACACCCAAACCTCTCTTGTTCTCCTTGACACAGTAAGGCTATGTTCCCCCTCTTGTAGCCAGTTGGTACCCCGGTAGCCAGTAGATGGCCGCCCCTTTTAGTACAGTAGATGCCCCTGTAAGCCAAAAAGACTCTGCCCCCTTGTAGCAGTAATGCGCCCCCTGTAGCCAGTGATGCCCCCTTGTAGCCAGTAGATGCCCCTGACCATTACATGCCCCCCCGGTCACCAGTAGATGCCCCCCTAGCCAGGTAGATGCCCCTTGTAGCCCAAATGATTAGGGGGTGGTGCCCCACCTGTAGCCATTAGATCCCTGTGCCAATTAATGCCCCCCTTGTACCATAGATACCCCGTAGCAATGGGATTCGCCCCCTTTTAGCAGTAGATGCCCCCTGTAGGCCAGTAAATGCCCCCTTGTATACCAGTAGATACCTGTAGCCAGTAATGCCCCCTGTGTAGCCGTAGATGCCCCCCCTGTAGCCATTACATGCCCCCCCTGTCGCCAGTAAATACCGCCGTAGCCAGTAGATGCCCCCTTGTAGCCAGTAGATGCCCCACCTGTAGCCAGTAGATGCCCCCTGTAGCCAATAGATGCCCCCCTTGTATCCAGTAGATACCCCTGTAGCCAATAGATGCCCCCTTTTAGGCAGTAGATGCCCCGTGTAGCCAGTAGATGCCCCCTTGTAACCAGTAGATACCTCTGTAGCCAGTAGATGCCCCCTTATAGCTAATAGATGTCCCCTTGTAGCCAGTAGATGCCCCCTTTGTATCCAGTAGATACCCCTGTAGCCAATAGATGCCCCCTTATGAGGCAGAAAGAGTTTGCCCGCTTGTAGCCCAGTAGATAGCCCCCTTGTACCCAGTAAGTACCGTCTGTAGCCAGTAGATGCCCCCTTATAGCTAGTTGATGCCCCCCTTGTAGCCAAAGATACCCCTTGTAGCCAATAGATGCACCCATTAAGGCAGGAGATGCCCCTGTAGCAAGAACAATGGCTCCCCGTTGTAACTCACGTAGCTATAGCCCTCGTAGCCAGGAGATGCCCCTTATCAGATCAGAAGATGCCCCCCAGTACAGTAAATGGCACCCTTGAAGCCAGTAAGTATGCCCCCCGTGGTAGCCAGTAGATACCCCCCTTTTAGCGCATAGAATGCCCCCTTGTAGCCAGTAGATGCCCCCTTAGACAGTAGTATGCCCCCTTGTAACAGTAGATGCCCCTGTAGCCAGTAGATGCCCCCCTTGTAGCCAGTAGATGTCACCTTGTAGCCAGGTGATGCCCCAGTAGCCAATTATAAAATAAAAAAAGTACTTATCTCGGTCTCCGAGTGTAAGCGGCGTGACGGTCACCCCTCAGACGCTGCTTACCCATGTCAGCGAGCCCTAAGCTCCAGAGGGATCTCCTTGGCATCAGAGCTGCCAACCCAGGACATCCCAGAATCCGCAGGGGCACGGGAAAGCCGTGCCCCCCCTGCAGACGGCTGTGTAATGTATCAGCGCTCAATAAGCGCCGATCACCTACAGGGGAGGAGGCAGGACTTGTAACGATCCTCCGCCTACCGAACTAGTGCAGCCTGCTGAGACTGACTGCTCGCGCCCTGTTTTGCAACAGGCCACGCAGAGTCAGTGGTTGAACTCCATTCGGGCGAGCGGAGCCTCGGTGCCCTGGCAATCGCCCGCCCCAAAGAACGGCCCTGTTTAGTGTCATAGTGGCCAGACACCCAAACCTCTCTTGTTCTCCTTGATCCCAGTAGGCTATGTCCACACTGCTTATACAGGACATATTTCACCCCGTAGTTCACACAGAGCTGCGCTATTAAAAATGCGGGGTGAAATATGTCCCACGTCAATACGGGTATGGATCCACCGTTCACATACAGAAAAAGATTACGTCTCTCCTCTCCCCGCTCTGGTAGTACAATAGACGAGACGGGGAGGGAGGAGATAATGACATGTCAATTACTCAAGTGATTGCGAATACGCGGTAGCGTAGTCAAGCTGAAAAGTCTATGAGGCGGCGGCACCAGCCCACGCGCCCCGTGATCGTCGGGTTGGAGCTCCGTGTAACTCCAGCTGTAATTGCGGGGCCATAATTATGCCCGCAATTTAACAAACTGTGTGAACATAGCCTTAGGTCTGCTTGTCAGGGATAGGGGTGTTAATACAGTGATCCACCCGGACACACTCTGTAGATATGCCTACCTGTCCAGATGGTGTTAGGTGGTCCTTGCGATGTGAGTTTGACAGAGGAATAATAGACAAGAGTGCAAGATGGTATAAGCAAGGTGAAGATCTATAAAATACGCAAAGCATTTCTATTCCTCCAGTGCTGTGATGTACATCCGCAAGACATGTCGAGTATCCGGAAAAAACTTTAATATTCTCCGTCTGTAAAAGCCTGGAGCGAGAGGTGGCAGGTCCTTCAAGCTTTCTAGAGTGCTAACTCACTGACATAGCCCTATCAGCGTACTGCTACCTAACTGAACTCCTCCCACCTGGTGTACCGTTATATTTATCACCTCTGGTAACCACCATACCTTTGCCTAGGTAACGACCCACCGGTTGCTTCAGGTTTATAGTAGCTATGTTCACATCAGTTCTTTGTTCTGGGACATATTCAGCCAACAATTCGCTCCGTACTGCAGGAATTACGACTGAAATACATCCCAGTCATTGCGGAAAATCCACTTTTAAATAAGAACTATGGTTATGTTTTCCTTTTCCCCCTGCTCCACAATACGGTGTTCGGGGGGGAGAAAAGGGGTGACATGTCATTTATTCACGGCTTTATACACCGAGAACAATGAAATTCCCTAGGGGGCCGGGGGGCCCTGCCAAACCCCCTCCCCCCGGCCCGCCCCCAATACACAGGAAAATTTGGGCGGGGCAGTCACCCCGCAATTACACCGTGTGAAAATAGCCTTAGTGTCCAATTTTACTTTTTTAATGCCCCCTAATAAATTTTATTACCCGCCTTGTTTGGACACTGAAAATTTTTCAAATGCGCCTAAATGAGGGGGCATTCGGGGGGCGTCGCCCACACTCATTTATTAGACACATCAACACTTTAAGGGAAAAAGGGGTTGGGAAAAATTAGGCAGGAGTCAAGAAAAAAACTAATTTGCTGTTAGGGGAAAAAAAGCCCCCTTATTTCTAAACTTCCACCATTAAAATTAAAAAAAAATTAATTTTGATTATTATCAAACTTTTAAAAAATTTAAATTTATTTAAATTTTAAAAAAAAAATTTATCATATAAAATTAAAAATAAAAAAATAACAATGCCCACAAAAATAAAAAAAAATATCTCCTATAAAAAAATTTTAAAATTTTAAATAGAAAAAAAAATTTTTTTTTAAAATGACATTTACCCATTTTTTTGTTAAAGATTTTAAAATTTTTTTAATTTTTTACTACTTTAAAAATTTAAAATTTATTTTTTCTGCTCTCCCCCTTTATTCTACACACACAAGAGCCAGCCCCGAACGGGGAGGATAGGCAAATTGGGATTCTAGCGAAGGAATTGGGTTTAAAATTTTCAGGGAAAATTTTTCGGTTGGGAACGAAGCCCGAGCTTTGGGGTACTTCGGGTGAACGAAGTTTCTTTTCTTTAAATAAAATGGGGGCGAGCACATGGGTTACAGGGGGAAAAGGGAAACTCTGGGGGGAAAGGGGAAGGGGGCATAGCCTGCATACATGTGCAGGGGATAAACCAATAGAGACCGGCGGGTTTGTGCGTCACCCCCACTTAAAAAGGCCCGGGCGGGGACGCTGGCACCCCACCCCTCCTTTTCACTGTATACGGGGAAAAGGGTTTCTGGGGCGGCTATAGCTCTTACTGAAGAAATGATTTTTATATAGCGATTTCTGTGGGGGGTCTCAGCTTGTCTCAGAGACTGTTTTCTTACTGTTCTATTTCTGTTTTTTGGGGGGATTGGATCTGAAATCCGGGTTGTGCGTCCAGAGCTGCATATCATTCAATACCCAAGTGGGATCAAAGCCGTTCTTTTGTATTCATTTATAAAAACAGCTTTTTTACAATCCCCAAATCCAATTAATTTTTGGTGCTCAATTCTATTGCGCAATTTACCATCCAGGGGTTTTAAATTTAAACGTTGTTTTGTGGGGTGCTGACCCCCAAGAAACCGTTTTTTTCAACGCCAAAATATATACATTTTTCCGTGCCAATTCACAAGCAAAGGTTAATTACATTTTATTTTGTTGTGTGGGTAGAAAACACGCAATTGTAAATGCTACAAAGCTCTAGTTTGTGGTGGTCAATTTTTTGGCGCAATTTACTCCGGGGGTTTAAAAAGCGTTGTTTTGCTGGTGTGGTGACAAAAAAATAAACCCTCTTTTTCAAAGCCAAAAGTATACATTTTTTCTGTAGCCCAATTCACAAGCAAAGGTTAATTACAATTTTATTTTGTTGTGTGGCGTAAAAAACACGCCATTTTTTAACACGCTACAAAAATATAGTTTGTGGTGCCAATTCTTTTGGCGCAATTTAATCCAGGGGTTAAATTTAAACGTTGTTTTTCTGGTGTGCTGACCCAAGAAACCGTCTTTTTCAAACAAAAAAATATACATTTTTCCTGTAGCATAATTACAAACGAAGGTTTTTAAGTGTTTGTGCTTTTACATTTAGTTTAAAAAAACAGTGTTTTTAAACGCAATACAAGTAAAATTTTTTCCCGGCCCTTTGTGGAGCGCAATTTATATCCCAAAGGGGTTACCCAAGTTGTTACTGGGTTCATTTTGGGGTCAAAAACAGGGTGTATATTTATAATACAATATCTTCATCAAAAAATGTCTGTACATTTTAGAACAAACAGTTTCAGACAGGAGGGGCAGCTTTGCTCTGCGGGGGAGTGCACAAACATTCCTGGAACAGGCCAGGTCGCAGCACAGAAGGGGCTGTGCGAGGGGTCACTCGGTGAGGCCAGAAAATGCTGCTGTCATCTAGCGGCCGTGTGCTGACTGAACCCAAAGGGTTTTTGATTGGTTGACTAGGTCATCCAAATTCCTCCCAAAATGCAAGGACAACCCCAGCCAGAGTCGGTGGGAACCTCAGACACAACACTTAGTTGGCATGGCCGGGAGCGGGTCAGCGGCCCTCACCTTTTTCCTCAGCCCGCCTCTTTTTTCCGACCCGGGTTTCCCCTTTGCCAGGGGACCCTACTATGGGGTCGGGGCTCAGCCCCACTTTTATAGCGGGATGAAAAATTTAGGAGGGCAGTAGCACTATTTTGGCAGCGAAGAAAGGGGGCCCCAAAATACCCCCTTTTTTCTTGCAGTTGGCGGAAAAAGTATAGATGTGGAGAGTGGAAATGGGAGGTAAGGTTTTTGAGAGGTCACCCTTTCCGGCATCCCCAAGACCGGTGATGAGGCCCAGCAGTGCCCGATGAAAACCCCAATAGATGATGTGTAGCCGACCGCACTTGGGGAGGGGAAATAAAAGCAAGGGCTTCACTCATCAGGAGAAAAGGGGTCAGTTTGGGGGGCGGAAAAGGGTTTGGGGCCCGCAGCCAGAAAAGTGGGTTGTGGGGCCCGGGGGGTCAGCAGGGTTTAGAAAGGGGGTTTTTGAGTTGGGAGCCAATGGGGCCGGGGGTAAAAAACCCGCTTTGCGGGTTTCCAAAAAAGGGTAGCGGAAACAGGGATTAGGGGAAGGCAAACCCGGCGGCATTTAGTAAACTCAGTGGGGACCCTTTGGGGCGTTTAAAATCAGTTTCTCGGCGGTTGGGGCATTTCTTTGCTGGGGAAAACCGGGGGAAGCAAAAATATGGGTATAGTGAATTGTGGGCAGAAATGAAGCGGGGGCCAGGGAGAAAACTTTGGGGCCCCCCCACGGCCCTGCGTAAAACACATCAGCTTTCACCATCCGGGGGCCCTGGGGAGAAACGTGGCTCGATTTTGGTGGCCCAATTTCGGGCCGCAGCAGCCAGAAAGCAGCACCGTAGCACGCATGCCTTTTGCAGCCAGTCAAGGCTCCACCACCTCGGGCCAAAAGGGAAAGCTTTTTCCCTCTTTGCCATCCTCCCCCGGCCCAGATGTTTCCTGCTCCTCGCTACTCATGGAGCAGAAAGTTGTTAAGCGAGGCGATTGCAAAGAGGACAACAGTAGGGTTTAAACCCATCCAAAGGGTGCAGCAGTGACCTGCTCCTGTCCAAGTTGGGTTGGTTTATTGAAATTAAAGTCCCTTTCCAAATGGTGGACTCTAAACCCATTAGCGAACTAAGGCTTGTGCCGACCCGGACGATGGAGATTCCCAAACCCTTTAAAAAATTTTTTTTTCAAAAGGGCCCAGTCCCAGAAATTTTTCTTTTAAATTATGTAGAAAAAAGGTGGGTCAGCCCTTGAGCTTATGGGTTTTTTTTCCAAGGGGGAGGGGCAGGCGGACGTCGGGAGCTGTAATACGGTCGGGCCAGTACCATGCCCCTTTACGCCCCCACTGGGGGGAATGTGTTTCCCTGCCCCAGGAACACCAACAACTTGGACAGGAGACCCCGTTTTTCTCCTCCACCTTTGTCAAATCTGCCCGGGCGCCACTGCCCTGCCTCCCCCCTCCTCCCCCCACCACCACCATCTCACCCTCCACAAGTACTGCTCTATCTTCCCACATGTGTGGGCTCAGGGGGTGTCACGCAGTTTTTAAAACCTGGTTGCCTCGGAAAACGAAGTCACCCCGGGGGGAGGAACGGTCCGCTTTCTTCCCCAGCAAGAAATCGTTGTGGGCTTTCTCCGCCCCAAATGAAAATTTTGGGGGGAACCCCATAGGGGCCGGACAATGGGGGGGAAAACATGGTTTTCCGCGCTGGACCGAGGGGGGGGATGGTCCATGCGCCCTGCATGGCGCAGGTTCAATCTGGTTGTAAAAAGGTTTTCCTGAAGTCTTCCACCGATTTTCAGAACATTTTTGGGAAAAAGGCAGGAAACTGTGCATGCACTTTTCCATTTTGTTCAAAACCAGGGGAAAACCCCCCTCCCAGTTGCAGCCCGGGGAACGGCCTCCCCCAAAAACCTCGATATGCGATGTTTCCCCGCGTTGGGAAATTTCCCGGGCCCCGCACGTGTTGGGGCCGACTGTCTGAACAGAGAAAGGCCAAAATTTAAAGATTTTTTTTATGATCCAGGCAAACAGAAGACTCCCCTGGTAACTTTGTTTTCAGCCAGTGGCCCGCCAAAGCGTGGCACCTGCGTTTTTTTGAGGCCATTCGAGGACCCACGTTTTTTTGTCAGTCCCAGGACTTTTGGGATGAAAAAAACGTATTCCATTGCTTCAAAGTCCCCCGGGAAAAGAAAGCTGAAAAATCTATTCCCGGGGAGGGGGCTGGAGACTTGGGGGCTAAAATCTCGTGGGGCCCATGAGTCCCGGGGGGGACTGAAAAAGGAAAGGAAAGGGGGACATTGGAGTAGGGAAACATTGGGCCCGGTGAAAGAGTGGATTTTTTTCCCCGGGGACAAGGAGGAGGAGCAGGGGGGCTTTTTTTTTTCCCCCCCCCTTTTTTTTTGGGGAGGGGAGGGGGATGGAGATGGGGAAGACGGGGACAGATGACCCCCAAAAACCCCGTGGCAGTATAAGTGGAAATGGAGGAGGGGCCCTTTGGAATTTACCTGTTCAAAATTTGGGCCCCCGCATGCTTATTTGCCTGGCTAAATGACAAACCCCAATAGTCGCCCCCGGCGGGGGGTGACTTTGGGGCTCCAACCCTTTTTGGACCCTCGCTACCCGGGCCAAAATGGGCCTTTTTCCCCCGCTATTGAGGGGAAGAAAAAACCCCAAATACTATGGGGAAAACCTCCGTAATCAGTTTGGGCCCCTGGGCCCATGTGCGGGTCGTCCCCTCTTGAAGGGTTTACCGGGGGGGTTTCCCCAGCGCTAAAGTTACTGCCCCGGCCCCGCTTTGGGGGAAAGGGGGGGGGGTTTGGAGCAGTACCAGCTAAAACCAGCAGTAACCTTTTGTTTGGGGTCACTGGGGGAAAAGCTTCCCTTTACCGCCTAGTGAGGAGGGCAGTCCCCCAGCAGCAGCAGCCGGGACCTGAGCAGGATTCCCCGAACCAACGGTTGTGGCCCCTTGGACAGCACTTTTGACAACCTCGTTTGAAGATCCGCCCCCGACTAAGGGCAGCCAAAATGGAGTGTTGGCCCCAACTTGCGAGTTTGCATGGGAAACTGTTCCCGCCGGCCCCGGGAGTGTGGCAAACAGAGCGGGTGTTCAGTGCGGGGGGGCCATCGTTTTCCCCAAGGAGAAACCCGCTTGTCCACGGGAAAAAGTGGAACCCACTGACCTTTGTCAAGGGGTGTTTATGCGTGGATCGGCCTTAGGCGTAGTCTGGGTTTTAAACTAACCCGCCCCGCCACTATTCTGATGCCGCCCCCCGCCTGTTTCCCCCAACCCTCTGCTGCCCGTTTGTCCATCTTTCCACCACCCTTCTTTAAACCCGAAAACTGGTATTGCCCCACCCACTAAAAACCCCTGTCATTGTGCCACTCTATGGGCCCCATGC
>JAODAL010063893.1:0-19007 GCA_025379985.1 Phyllomedusa bahiana
TCCCTCAATAGTGACGGGGGCCGGGGGGGGGAACCTGTTTCCCCATAGGCGGGGGGCCCGGGGGGGTGGAAAAACCCGTCCTCTCATTGTTTACCCGGGGGGCCCGGGGGGGGAAAAACCCGTCCTCCCCCATAGTGACGGGGGCCCAGGGGAGAAAACCTTTCCTTCCCCATAAATGACGGGGGGCCCGGGGGGGAGAACCCGTCCCCCTTTTATAGGAGGGGGCCGGAGGGGAGAAAAAAGTCTTCCTCCCTAGTGAGGGGGCGGGGGGGGAAAAAACCTGTCCCGCCCCATAGTTTACGGGGGCCGGAGGGGAGAACCTGTCCCGGGCCCCATAGTTTACCGGGGGGGGCCCGGAGGGGGCCAGGGGAAACCCCCTCCTCATAGTGGCGGGGGCCCGGGGGGGAGAAAACCCGTCCTCCTCAAGTGACCGGGGGGGGGGGGAGGGGAAAACCCGTTTCCTTCCTCAAGTGAAAGGGGCCGGAGGGCGAAACCTGTTCCTTCCTTTATAGTGACCGGGGGGCCGGAGGGGAGAACCTGTCCTCCTCATAGTGAATGGGGCCGGGGGGGGGAACCCGTTTCCTTCCTCATAGTGACCCGGGGGGCCGGAAGGGGGGGAAATCCTTTCCTGTCTCTAGGGGACGGGGGCCCGGGGGGGGAACCTTGGCCTGCCTTTATAGTGAGGGGGGCCGGGGGGGGAGAACCCGTCCCCCCCATAGTGACGGGAGGGCCGGGGGGGAGACCTGTTCTCATTGTGGAGGGGGGGGGGGGAGGGGGGGACCTGTCCTTTCCCATTTGTGACGGGGGCCCGGGGGGGGGGAACCTGTCCTGCCTCATAGTGACGGGGCGGGGGGAGAACCTGTCCTCCTCATAGTGACGGGGGCCGGAGGGGGGACCTGTTCCTCCCCTTGTGACGGGGGCCCGGGGGGAGAAACCCTTTCCCCCTCATTGTGACGGGGCCCGGGGGGGGAAAACCTGTCCTCCCCATAGTGCCGGGGGGGGAGGGGGAACCCGGGCCTCCTCATAGTGGACGGGGGCCCGGGGGGAGAAACCTTTTCCTCCTCCTAGTGCGGGGGGCCGGAGGGGAGGGCAATGTCCTCCCTTTCCCTTGTGAGGGGGCCGGAGGGGAGAAACTGTCCTCCTCTTTTTGCGGGGGGGGGCCGGGGGGGGGAGGGGAAAACCGGGCCCCTCATAGTGAGGGGGCCGGAGGGGAAAAACCTGTCCTGTTTATAGGACGGGGGCCCAGGGGGAAGGGGAAACCCGTCCCCCCTCATAGTGCCGGGGGCCAGGGGGGGAAAAAACCCGTCCTGCCCCATAGTGACGGGGGCCGGGGGGGGGAAAACCTGTCCTCCTATAGTGACGGGGGGGGGGAGGTGGAGAACCGTCTTCCCCATTGGGAAGGGGCCCGGAGGGGGGGGGGATCCCTTTTCCTGCCCCCCTTAAATGAAGGGCCCGGGGGGGAGAACCTTGGGCCTTCCCCCAAGTGGGGGGCCGGAGGGGAAAGGGAACCTCCCCATAGTGACGGGGGCCGGGGGGGGGGGAGAACCTTTTCCCGCCTTTATAGTGGCGGGGGGCCCGGGGGGGTAAACCTTTTCCTCCTTAAAGTGACGGGGGGCCCCGGAGGGGGAACTTGGGCCTCCTCATAGTGACGGGGGCCGGAGGGGAGAACCTGTCCTGCCTCATTGTGCGGGGGCGGAGGGGGAAAAAACCCGTCCTGGTCCCCATTTTTTTTCGGGGGGGAGGGGGGGGAAACCCTTTCCCCCTCATAGTGACGGGGGCCCGGGGGGAAAAACCTGTCCTTTCCTTTAGTGCGGGGCCGGAGGGGGTGAGAAAAATGTCCCGCCTCATAGTGAGGGGGCCCGGGGGGGAAACCCGTCCTCCTCCTTTGTGCGGGGGCCGGCGGGGAGAAACCCTTTTCCTGCCCCATAGTGACGGGGGGGGGGGAGGAAAGGGGGGGGGGAGGGCCGGGGGAAAACCCGTCCCCCCTCATAGTGAGGGGGGGGGGGGGGGGAGAGAAACCCGTCCCCCTCATAGTAAAAGGGGGCCCGGGGGGGAGAACCCTTTTTTCCTCATAGGGGCGGGGGCCGGAAAGGGGGGAACCTGTCCTCCCAATTTGAATTTTGGGGGGGGGGGGGGGGAAACCTGTCCTTCCTCCCCTTTGTGACCCGGGGGGCCCGGGGGGGAGAACCCGTCCTCCCAATTTTTGACCCGGGGGGGGGGGGCGCATGTCCCCCTCCCCCTTGTTCAGGGCCCGGAGGGAAACCAAAAGTTCCCCTTTAAGTTTTCCCTGGGGGGGGTGATTTTCCCCCATGGAAGGGGGGGGGAGAACCTGGCCCTCCTCTTTTTAGTGACGGGGGGCCCGGGGAGCCAGTCCCCTCTTGTCCGGGGGGGGGGGGGCCTTCCTTCCTCAAAGTGACGGGGGCCCCTTCCGGAAAACCCGTTTTCCTCTTTTTTACTGCCGGGGGGCCTTCCCTCTGGGGACGGGGACGGGGGGTTTCCTCCTTTCAAGTGAGGGGCCCAGGGGGGCCTTGGTTCCTCCTTTATGTGACGGGGCCCCGGAGGGGGAGCCCCCGTCTCAAAAAAATGACGGGGCCCCGGGGCAAGGTACCTTCCTCCTTTATGTGGACCCGGGGGGGAGGGGGGAAAACCCTTTTTCCCATGGTTGGGGGGCCCAGGAGGGAAACCCTTTTTTGTTACGGGGGGGTGGGGCCAACCCGTCACTGCCTTTTGTCGGGGCCCCGGTGTAATACTGGCCTCCTTCTGTCCGGGGCCGGAGGGAGAACCTGTCCTGCTCAAGTGACAGGGCGCAGCGTCTATGTCTCCATCACCCAACATGTCAGATCCTCTGGAGGAAACAATGAAGCTTCAAGCCTTGTCCAACCTGAGGGCCGATATCACCAAGGATGGAATCTACTGCAGAGCGCTCGGGTCCTCTTTGCCACTCGCTGACGCTCTCCTCTGTGTCACTGCTGACGCTCTCCTCTGTGTCACTGCTGACGCTCTCCTCTGCCTCACTGCTGACGCTCTCCTCTGTGTCACTGCTGACGCTCTCCTCTCTGTCACTGCTGACGCTCTCCTCTGTGTCACTGCTGACGCTCTCCTCTGTGTCACTGCTGACGCTCTCCTCTGTGTCACTGCTGACGCTCTCCTCTCTGTCACTGCTGACGCTCTCCTCTGTGTCACTGCTGACGCTCTCCTCTGCCTCACTTCTCTGACGTCTGGCGAGCGCGTCTGTGCACTGCTGACGCTCTCCTCTCTGTCCACTGCTTGACGTCTCACTCTGTTTCACTGCTGACGCTCTCCTCTCTGTCGCGCGAGCTGGTGGCGCGGGGGGGGCTCATCCTCTGTGGTGTCACTGCTGACGCTCCTTCACTCTCTGTGTCACTGCTGACGCTCTCCTCTGCCTCACTGCTGACGCTCTCCTCTGTGTCACTAATACTGAACCTCTCCTACACAGTCACTGCTGACACTCTCCCCTCTGTCTCACTGCAGACGCTCTCCTCTGTGTCACTGCTGACACTCTCCTCTGCCTCACTAGCTACGACCTCGGAGCGATCTGCCTCAACTGCGACTCTCTCCTCTGTCTCACTGCTACGCTCTCCTCTCTGTCAACCGCTGAAGCCATCTGCTCTTCTCTCCTGTCACATGGCGCTGACAACTCTCCCTCTGTTTCAACTGCTGACCATGCTCCCTTCCCTCCTGTCATAGCTTGACCGGGCTCTCCGACCTCTGTCTCACTGCTGACGCTTTTGCCTCACTCTCTGTCCTGCTGACGCTCTCCTCTCTCTGTGTCACATACTGCTGACCTCTCCTCTTGTCACTGGACGCTCCCTCGTGTCAATGCTGCCTCCCCCCTTTTGTCCCCCTGGTGCTCTCCTCTGTTTCCAGGTGACGCTTCCCCCCGTTATGCTGACGCTCTCCCCGTTAAATCTGACCCCTCTCCTCTTGCCCCCCTGTAGCTCTCCTCTTTCACTCTGACGCCTCCCCCCGGGGGTCCTTTGACGCCCCTTTTCCTTTTACCCCCCCTTTTTTCTTTCGAGCTCTCCTCGTGTCATGCTGACGCTCCCCAGGGCTCCTGTCAATCTGCGCTCTCCCCTGGTTTACTTAAACCCTCCCCTCCTGCGACCCCCCGTTCACGCTGACCTTTCCCCCCCCGTTCCTGCCTCCCTCCCCCCCAGGACTCGCCCCTTTTGACCGTACCCTCCTCTTTCACCTTTGGGCGCTCCTCCCCTTTCTTTCCATCTGGTCTCCTCGTTTTATGCTGCCCTTTCCCTTGTCACTGTGACCTCTCCTCTGGTCCTGCTGAAGTCTCTCTTGTCACGCTGACGCCCCCTCGTTCACGCTGACGCTCCCCCCCCCCTTGCACTGCCCGACCCTCTCCCCCGTTCACTGCTACGCTCTCCTCTTGTCAAGCTGACGCTCACCCTTTTCACTGCTGACGCCCCCCTTGTGTCACTGGACGCTCCCCCTTCCTCCGGGGGCCCCCTTCTGCTGCCCCTCCCCTGTCATGGGGCTTTCGACTGCTGACCTCCCTTGTTACCGCGCCTTTCACCCTCCCCCGTTTACTGGGGGCTCTCCCTTGCACTGCTGGGCGCTCTCCCCCTTTTCACCCGACGCTCTCCTCTTTCCTTTTCCTTCCTTGTCTCCTGTGGACGTTTTCCCGTCAAAATGGGCCCCGACGTCTCCCTCTGTTTACGCTGCGGGGTCCCCCTTTCCCCTTTCTTACGCCTTTCCCCCTTCTGTTCAACCCCATAACCCGCTGACCAGCCCCCTCCTCCCCCCTTTAAAGCTGACCCCCCCTCCCCCTGCTCAAATGGCGAGCTCCCCCTCTGTCCAAATTCTGGGCGCTTCCCCGGGCCCCTTCTCTGTGTCCCTGCTCCCCCCCCCCTCCCCCCTCTGTCACCCGCGGGGGCTCATCCTCCCCCTTTTTCACTTTTGGGTGACCCCCCTCTCCCCTCCCGGGGCTCCCCCCCTGGGTGAACTCTCTCCCCCTGTCCCACTGCTTTAAAGCTTTTCCTCTCTGTCACTTAACCCCTGCTCCCCTCTCCCCCCTTTTGTCCCTGCTGACGCTCCCCCCCCTTCGTTTACTTTCAGACCGGGTCTCCCCTGGCACTGGGGTGACCCGGGTCTCCCCCCCCTTTTGTTTCCCCCCAAAACCCCCCCAAACCTCTGGGGGTTCCCGCCCCCTGCTGACCCCCCTCCCTCTGTTTAACCCCCAGCTGAAAGACCCCCCTCTGCCCCCCCTGCTGACCCCTCTCCTCTCCTTTACTGCCCGTACGCCCCCGCCCCTGTGTCATGGGTGACCGCTCCCCCTCTTGGGCCCCCCACTGGGTGAACGCTCTCCCTCTGTTTTTCCCATCTGACGTTCCCCCTCCTCTGTGTCACTTTCTGACCCTCCCCCCCTCTTCCCCCCCGGGAAGCTGGGCGCTCTTCCCCACTTCTCACTTTCCCCAACGAAGCTCTCCCTGTCAACTGCATGACGGGTCTTTTCCCCCCGTGTTCCATTTGCTGACGCTTTTTCCGGGGCGAAAGGGTTTTACACTACACGCTGGGGCCTCCTCCGGGGCACTGCTGACCGCTTTCCCCCCCCGTTCCTTGGGGCCTTCATCCCCTTCCACTGCTGAGCCTCCTCTTTTCCTACTGCCCGACGACTCCCCCTTCCCCCGTGCCCCCTGCTAACCCGGACCCCCCTTTTCCCCCACTCTGACCGGCCCCCTCCCCTTGTCACGCTTTACCTCTCCCCCCTTCCACTGCCCGAAACCCCCCCTCTGCCCACTGCTGACGCTTCCCCCCCCCTCTCTGTCCCCACTGCTGAACCCCCCTCCCCCCCTTCCCCCCCCTTTTCACTGCTGGGGCCCGGGGGGTCCTCCTCCCCTGGCACTTCTTTTGACCCCCTCCTCTGGTCCTTTCTGACGCCCTCCCTCGTTCCCCTTTCTGACCTTCCCCCTTTTTCCCGGGGCCCCCTTCCCCCGGGGGCTCTCCTCTTGGGCACTGCGAAAAGCTCTCCCCCCCTGTCTTTACTGCTGGGGGCCCCCCCCCTCTGTCCACTGCTGACCCCCACCCCCTTCCCCTTTTTGTCACGTTTCCCCAAAGCTCACCTCCTGTACTCTGACGCTCCCCCTTCAGTTCCCCCTGTTTGGGGAAGTGGCCCCCCGGGGGGGTCCCCCCCCCTTGTCCACCCCGCTGACGCCTCCTCTCTGTCAAATTGCAGACCCCCCCTCCCCCCCCTTCCAAAAGCTGAAACCCCTCCCCCCTCTTTTCATTTTCCCGCCCCTCTTTCCCCTGGTTTACTGTTTAACCCCTCTCCTCTGTGTCCCCCCTTTCTGAAAGCCTTTTTTCCTTTCCCGTGTCACTGCTGGCGCCCCCTCTTTTCCCCTTGGCCCTGCTGACCCCCCCTCCCTCCTCTCCTGTCCAAATCCCGGAACCCCCCTCTTCCCCGCCCTCCACCGCTGAACCGGGTCTCCTCTGAACTCCCCGCGAAAGCTGCTCCCCACCCCCGGGGGGAATGAGGGGGGGGAGGGGGGAGGGGGGGTCCTCCCCTTTTCCCGTTTTCCCCCTGCTTTAAAGCTCCTTTACCCCCGTGCAAATTACGCTCTCCTCTTGGGTCCTCCCCCCTCTACCCCCTCTCCTCCCCCTTTCACCCGCTGAAAAGCTCTTTCCCCTGCCCCAAATGCTGGGCGCCTCCCCCCTTTTGTCACCCGCTTTATTTCTCCCTCCTGCCCCCTCCTCCCCTCTGGCCCCCAAATGCTGAACCCCCCTCCTTTGTGTCAAATGCGGGCCCCCCTCCCTCCCCTGTGGTTCACTGCTGACCCCCTCCTCCCCTTTTCAACTGCTGAAACCCCCTCCCCCCCCCTCCTGTCACTGCCCCCGGGCCGCTCCCTTCTCCTTTTCCCCCTTACCCCCTCCCTCTCTTCACTGGGTGGGCCGCCTCCCTTTTTGCCCCCCAAAATCCCTCTCCTCTGGTTTACCTGCTGAACCTCCCCCCTCCTCCTCTCCCGCCCCAAATTTCTGAACCCCCTCCCCCCTTTCAAACCCCTACGCTCCCCTTCCCCTCTTTTGGTCACTGCTGAAAAGGCTCTCCTCCCGTTTTCTTCCCCCCCGCCCGACCCCCTCCTTCCCCCCTGGATACGCGCCGGGGCCCCCTCACCCCTCTCTGGTTTCCCGTGGGCCCCCCCTCTCCTTTTGTTTTTTCCTGCTGGGGCCCCCCTCTGTGTCAAACCGGGGGAAAGCTCTCCCCATCTTCACCCGCTGACCCCCTCCCTTGTGTTTACCGCGACGCTCCTTTCCCTCTGTCCACCGGCCCCCCCAAACCCTCCCCCCCACCCCTTCTGGTTTTCCCCAAATTTCTGGGGCCCCCCCCCTCCCCCTCTGGTCACTCCCGGACCCCTCTCCCCCTTTTCCACAGCTGGGCCCCGTCCCTTTTCTGGTTTAAATTTCTGACGCTCCCCCCCCTCGGTAATGACAAAAAAATGCGAGGTGGACGCCCCCTGTCTCCCCCCCTCTGTCCCCTCGGGCCCCACCCCCTCTCTGTCAACCCGGGCCCCCCCGAAGGCTGAACCCCCCCCCCCTCCCCTTTTCCACTGCTGAAAAGGCCCCCTTCCCTCTTTTGTCCAAATGGGTGAAACCCCCTCTCCCCCCCTGCCTCAAAATTTGAAACCGGGTCTCCTCTTTTTGTCACCGACGCTTAACCCTGGGGGCAAGGCGCCCCCAGCCCGGGGAAACCACGCCCGTGGCCCCCTTTTGCCCCCTTCCCCCTCTTTTGGTCCCCTGGCCCCCCGAGGCTCTCCTCTGTGTCCTGCTGACGCCCCCCCCTCCCCTCCCCCTCACTCCCGACCCCTCTCCCTTTGTCACGTTGGGGGGGCGCCCTCCCCCCCCTCAAGGGCACCGGTTTGCTGACGGGTCTCCCCCCTGCCCACTTGGGTTTACCCCTCTCCCTCTTGTCCCCCTCTGACGGGGGGGCCCCCCCCCGGGGGGGGGGGGTCTCCCGCGGGGCACTGCGACCCTCTCCTCCCTCCTCTTCCCCCTCCTCTGCCTCCTGCTGACCCCTCCCCCCTCCCCTCCCTGCCTCAACTTTTTGGGCCCCTCCCCCCCCTTCTCTTTAAATTGCTGACCTCTCCTCCCTTTTCACTTTTTTGACCTCCCTTCCTCCCCCCCTCGTCTCACTCTGAAAAGCCCCCCCCCCCATCCTCCCCTGTTTACTGCTGAAGGGTTCCCCCCCTCTCGTCCCCTGCTGAAAAGCCCTCCCCCTGGCACTGCGACCTCTCCTCATTCGCCCCCCCCCCCCCCCTCCCCCCCCTTGTCACCTTTTCTGGGCGCTGCCCCCCCTGCCCCCACTCTGACGCCTCCTCCTTTTGTAACGGGGACCCCGGGGGGACCAAGACTCTCCCCCTTTTTTCCTCTGTTCACTGCTGACCGCTCCCCCCCTCTTGTTTCCAACTAAATGCTGACCCCCCTCCCCCCCTCGTCACTGCTTTACGGGGTCTTCCTCCTTTATCCACTGCCCGACGGGTTCACCCCTGGGGGAAAAACTGCACTCTGGGCCCCCCTCCCCCTGTTCACTGCTGACGCTCTCCTCTGGGGCTTTCCCCCCGCTGACGCTCCTTTCCCCTCTTAGTCACCCGCGGGCCCCCCCCCTCCTCTGGGACAGCGAGGCTCTTCCCTCTGTGTTTACTGTGTGAGCTCCCTTTCCCCTGTTTTCACTGCTGCCCCCTCCCCCCCTTTTCACTGGGGGGGAACCCTCCCCCCTCTGTTCAAAACCCGCCCCCACCTCCCTTTCCTTTTGGGCACTGCTGACCTCTCCTCTGTGTCCCCGGGTGGAACCGCTCTCCCCTCCCTTTCCCCTAAGCTCACCCTCTGTACAAAATGCTGGAACCCCCTTTTTTTTTTAAGTTTCCCCGGCCGCTGACCGCTCTCCCCCCCTGCCCCTCCCCCTTCCCCCTCCCCCCCTGTGTCAAAATGGCTGAAAGCCCCCTCCCTGCCCCACTGCTGACCTTTTCCTCTGTTCCCCCTGCTGTGCCCACAACCCCCCCGGGGACAACCCGAAATGCTGGAAAAACTCTCCCCCCCCTTGTCACCGCTGACCTCTCCCCTCCCTGGCACTGCTGACCCCCTCTCCCCCCCTTTTGGTTTAACGCCCCCAAAACCAAATAAAATTAACTTCTGTCTTTAACCCCTGGGCCGCCTTCCCCCTCTCTGTTCACTCAAAGCTTCCCCAAAAAAAAAAAGGGTCCTTCGTTCCCCCCTGTCTCAAAATGCTGACCCCCCTCCCCTCCTCCGTTCCCCTGCCGAACCGGGTCTCCACCGGGGTCACTGCTGACGCCTCCCCTTTGGGCCACTGGCCTAAGGGGAGGCCCCGGGTTCCTCGTGGGCACTGCTGGACCCCTCCCTCTCTGTCACTGCTTACGCTCTCCCTGGGGTTCCCCTGCTGACCGCTCTCCCCTGTGTCAACCCCTACACCTTTACTCATGTAACCCCCCCTCCCCCCCCCCTCCTTTTGTCACCACGGGCCCCCTTTGCTGAACCCCCTTACCCATCCCTTTTTCTTGTCCCCTCTGCGAAAGCTCTTCCCCTTGTCACTTCCCGCGACGCTCTCCCCTCTGTTTAACCCCGCCCCGTTAACGGGGTCTCCCCTGTGTCACGCTTTACGCTTTTCCCCCCTGTGTCACTTCTGCGAAAAGCCTCCCCCCCTCTTTTCCACTGCAAAAGCCCCCCTCCCCCCCCCTGTCCCCCACTGCTGACGCCCCCCCCTCCTCCCCCGTGTCCCCCTGACGGGTCTCCCTCTGAGGGCCACTTCTGACGCTCTCCCCCCCTTTGGGCACTGCTGGGCCCTCTCCCTCTGTTTATGCAGGACATCCCCCGGGGTTTTAACTGTGCGATGCGCCCGCTCGGCCCCTCCCCCTTTTTCCCCCTGATGCCCCCTCCCCCCCCCCGGGACCTCCCCCCTGGTTTACTGCCCAATCCTCCCCAACTCTTTACCGCTTCCCCTCTCCTTTCCCTGTCAACGCTGGGGCACTCTCCCCCCCCTCTGTCCCCCCTGCCCCGACACCCCCTCCCCCCCTCTGTCACTTTAAAAGGGGGGGGAAAGGGTCTCCCCCCTGGTTTTCACCGCCGACCCCTCTTCTCCCCCTCCCCCCCTGGTCCCCTCCCCGATACTGCTGACCCCTCTCCTCCCCTTTCCGCTCCCCTCTCTGTCACTGCGAACCCCCCTCCTCTTGTTTAAATGCGAAATCCTCCACTCTGTGTCACTGGGTGGAAACCCCCTTCCCCCCGGCACTCCCCCTGGACCGGGTCCCCTCACCCGTCCCCTTTCTGGACACTCCCCCCTCCCCTGTTTAAACCCCGGGTACGCCCTCCCCCCTTTTAACAAAATGCGGGGCCCCCTCCTCTCTGTCCAAATGCTGACGCCCCTTTACCCCGGGGGGCCCCCTTTGTTCACTGCTGGGCCCCCCCCCCTCTTCCCACCACCCGTCCTCCCTGTTCACTGCTGACGCCTTTTCCCTCTCCCCCACCCTCTGTCACCTGCTTTACCCCCTCTCCCCCCTGTTTACGCTGAACCCCTCCCCCCCTCCCCTTTCCCCTGAAGTTTCCCTGTGAAACCCCCTGACCGCTCTTCTGTGTCACCCGCTGGCGCCTTTACCCTCCTCTGGGCTTTAAATTTTTTTGACCCCTTTTCCCTTGTCCAAAGTTTACGCCCCCCCTCTTGTCACCCGCTGACCTTTCCTCTGCCTTTAAATGGGTGGGGCCCGGGCCCCCCCTCTCTTCCCCCGCTAGCCTCTCCCCCTCTGGGCCAAAATGCTGGGGGGCTTACTAATTTCCCCTGGGGTCACTGCTGACGCTCCCCTCTGGTTTACTGGCTGCCTCTCCCTTGGGTCACTGCTGGAAACCCCGCCTCCCCCCTTTTCTCCCCCTCAGCCCCCACCTCCCCTCCCCCTCGGGCCCCTGCGGGAAAAGCCCCCCCTCCCCCCTTTTGCACCCGCAGACCCCCTCACTCTCTGTTCCCCTTGGTTTACCCCCTCTTTTTCTGTTTTCAAATTACCCCCCAAATGCGACCCCTCCCCCCCCCACCCCGTCTCACTTTCTGGGACTCCCCCACCCCCCCTGTTCCCCTGCGAACCCCCTCTCCCCCCCCTTCCTCACCCGCTGACGCTTTTTCCCCCCCCTTCTTCCCCTGCTGGACCCCTCTCCTCATTCCCCCCGGTCACCCCCGCTGACCCCCCCTCTCCCCCTCCCGGTCACCGCTTTACCCCTCTCCTCCCCCTTTTTTCCACCCCCTTCACCGCTGACCCCCCTCCTCTCTGGGCACCCGCTGAACCCGCTCCCCCCCTCTTGGTTCCCCTCGCTGACCCCCCTCTCCCCTTTGTCATTTCCGTTTTTTTTTCATTCTGAACCCCCTCTCCCATTTCCTCTGGCCTCTCCTCAATGTCAACCCCCCTGAAACCCTCCCTTTCTGAAGCACTTCTGACGCTTCCCCTTTTCCCTGTCCCTGCTTGGGGGAAAGCTCTCCTCCTGGTCACGCAACCCCCCCCCCCCTCTTGTCCTTACTGAACCCCCTCTCCTCTGGTCACCCGCTGACGCTCCTCCTCTGGTCCCCCCTGCGACCCCCTCCCCCCCCCCCCTCTGCTTACCTCTTCCCCCTCTCAAATGCTGAAACCCTCCCCTCTGTTTTACCCTGCTGACGGCCCCCTCCCCTCTTTCCCCGGGCACCCGCTGACCCCTCTCCTCTGGTCACTTGCTGACCTCTTTCCTTCCCGTCCCCCTCACTGGGTGGGCCCCTCTCCCACTGTGCCGTTCCTCTGCTAAAGGAGGCCCCCCTCCCCCCCCTCTGGGGTCACGCTCCCCTCTCCCCCTCCCTGCCCCCTACCTTTCCCTTTGGTCACGCTGAAAAGCCCTTTTTTCCCCTTTTCTTTTCAAATTTTTTCTGCTGACGCTCCCCTCTGTGGTTTAAATGCTGAAATCCCCTTCCCCCCTGCCGTCACTGCTGACCCCTCCCCCCTCTTTCCCACTGCTGAACCCGGGGGCCCTCCTCTTTTGTCCTCAATCCCTCCCCTTTTCCCCGACGCTCTCCTCTTGTCCCCC
Organism: Phyllomedusa bahiana; assembly: GCA_025379985.1. NCBI lineage: Eukaryota > Metazoa > Chordata > Amphibia > Anura > Hylidae > Phyllomedusa > Phyllomedusa bahiana. The sequence goes on from JAODAL010063893.1 coordinate 12,076, forward strand.
TGCTGAAAAGCTCCCCCCCCTCTGTGTCACTGCTGGGCCCCCTCTTTTTCCCGTTTTTTTCAAATGCTGACCCCCTCCTCCTCTTTTTCTCTCTGCTGGGGCCCCTTTTCCCCCTTTTTCTCACTTCTGACGCTTTTCCCGGTTCCCCCTCCCCCTTCCTTCTGGATACTGCTGGAAAGGCCCCCAAATCCCCCCTGCCTCACTCTGCCCCTCCCCCTTTCCCCCTCTCTGTCAAAATGCTGACCTCTTTCCCCTCCTTTTTCCACCCCGCTGACGCTCTCCTCTTGACACCCGCTGACCCCGGCCCCTCCCCCACCCCTCTGGTCAAATGCTGGACCCTCTCCCCCCTTCCTTCCCCCTTCTCCCCCCCCTTCCCCCCTCTGTCACTGCCCGGAACCCCTCCCCCCCCCCTCTTTTCACAAAAAAACCGCTGAAGCTCTCACCTCGGGTTTCCCCACACCTCTCCTCCAATCACTGCCCGACCCCTTTTCCCCCTTCCTTTCCCCCAGTGACGCTCTTTTCCCCCGTCACTGCTGACCGCTCCCCCTTTGTCAAAATGCTGACCCTCCCCCCCTCTGTGACAAACCCGGGTGACCCTCTCCTTCCCCAGGGCAAAAGCCTTTACCCCCTCCCCCCCCTCCCCCCTTTTTCAAAGCGACCGGGTCCCCCTGTGGGACCAACTTTCTGACTCTCCCTTTATTCCCCCCTCCTGACGCTCCCCCCCTCTGGTTTAAAGTTGGGGCGCCCCTCCCCCCCTTGTTTACCGCGACGTTCCCTCTCCCCTCCCCCTTTTCCCCTTTTGACGCTCTCCTCTTGGGCACTCTACCCCTCACCTCTGGGGGGCCTTTTTCCTTTTTTTGGCTGACCTCTCCCCTTCCCCGTACCGCTTTAACCCCCCCTTTTCCTCCCCCTGCCCCTGCTGAAACCCTCCCCTCCCCCTGTTTCCCCCCCGGAAACCCCCCTCCCGTGGGCCTCAGACCCCCTCCGGTGCACTGCTCCTCTTTTTGTCCATTTCTGAAACCCCCTCTCCCACTCTGCCTTGTGACGCTCTTTCCTTTTTGTCACTGGTCCGAAAGGGCCCTCCCCTTCTGTCCACTGCCCCGTCGCTCCCCCCCCTCTGTGTCACGCTGGAACCGCCCCCCCTCCCTGTCTCAAAATGCTAACTTACCTCCTCTGGCCCAGGGGCTTCCCCCCCCCCCTCTGTTCTCAAATGCTGGGGCGCTCTTTTTCTTTCTTTCCCCCTCTGCCCCCTTCCCCCCCTCTCCCGTCACGCTACCTCCCCCTCTGGGTCCCCCCCGGGTGAAAGGGTCTCCTCTCTGTCCCCCGTGACCCCCCGGGGGTCCCCTTGTTTACCCCCCCTGAAACCCCCTTTTCCCCCTGTTTGCCCCCAAGCTGAAAAGCCTTTTCCTCTTGTCCCCCCGCTGACGCCTTTTTCCCTCTTTCCTCCCCCCTTTTTCCTCTTTGTCACTTGACCCCCCCCCCCCTCCTCCCCCCTTTTACGCTAAAACCCTCCCCCCTTTTAATTTAAACTGCGCTGACGCTCTCCTCTTTTCCTGCCCCGCCCCTACCTTTTCTGGGGCACGCTGACGCCCCCCCTCCTCTTTTCAAAATTCTGGCGGGGCCCCTCCTCCCGAGTCACTGCTGACCGCTTTTCCCCTCCCGGTTTCCCTGTTTACCCGCTCTTCCCCCTTTTTCACTGGGTGACCCCCCTCTTCCCCCTTGGTTTTCCCTGCTAAAAGCCTCCCCCCTCTGTCACCGCTGCCTCCCTCTCTGGGCACCCCGCTGACCCCCCCTCCCCCCTTGGGCCCCTGCTGACCCCCCCTCCCCCCCTGTTTCACTTTCTGACGCCCCCTCTTGGTCCCCGCTGCCCCCCCTCTTCCCAAACACCCCCAAACCCCATCCAACCCCTCCTTTTTGTCACTGCTGCCGTCACTCCCTTCTGGAAACCCCAGGGTGACCCTTTCCCCTTGCCTATGCTGAAAAACCTTCCTCCCCCCTTGTCCCCAGCGACGCTCCCCCCCTCGTTTCACTGCTGACACCCCCCCCCTTCCCTCCCCCCTCTACCTCTCTTCCCCCCGTCCCCACTTTCTGGGCCGCCCCATCCTCCCCCCTGTCAACCCGCGACCGCTCTCCTCTCTTTTCACTGCAGGAACCCCCCCTCCCTCCCCCTTCCCCCTTCCCCTCTGACCGCCCCCTCCCTTTTGGTTTACCCCGGGTTACCCCCTTTTCCCTGCCCCACGGGTACGCCTCCCTTTTACTCTTTTCCTTCAATTGCTGACCCCTCTCCTCCCCGCCCCCACTACTGAAACCCCCGGCCCCCCCCTCTTGTCACCCAGAACCCGCCCCCTCCCTCCCCAGGTTTACTGCTGACCCCCCCCTCCCCCTCTGTCCCCCCTGGGTGGCACTCTTCCCTCTGCCTCTTGACCCCCCCTCTCCTCTCTGCACGCTGAACCCCCCCAACCCCTCTGTTCCCAAAGCTGACGCACCCCCTCGGTCACTGCTTATGCTCTCCTCCCCGGGTTTACTTCTGACCGGGCCCTTTTCCCCTGTTCCCCGGGTGTTGGGGCCCCTCCCCCCTCCCCTGGTTCCCTGCTGACGCTCAATCCTCTTGCCTGCACGCTCTCCCGGGGCTGGGACAACCGAAAACAATCGCGGGCCCTCCCCCCTTCCCCACTGCTGACAATTCCCCCCCTCTCTGTCAAAGCTAAAGCTCTCCCCCCCCCCCTCTTTTCCACTGCTGAACCCCTCTCCCCGGACCCCCCCGGGCCCACCTCTCCCCCTTGGGCACCCGTGACGCCCCTCCCCGGTCTCCCTGTGACTCCTTCCTTTTGTTTACTTTCTGGAAACCCCCTCTCCTTTTTGGGCACCTCTTTCTGGGCCTTCCCTCTGGGTTGACTTTCCCCACCCGCTTCCCCTTCTTTACTCTAACCCCATCTCCCCCTTTTCCCCCACTTTCCCCGGACGCCCCCCTCTTTTCCCCCCTTGGGCCTCCCTTGTGTCCAAAAGGCTTTTCCCGAGGCCCGGAGCGCGGTTCAACCCCCCTGGAAAGTCTTCTTTGGTAAACCAAACCGGGAAGTTTCCTTTTTGGGGGCCCCTTAGTTTTTTTCACCCGGGAGAAGTCCCTTGTGGCCCCCTGCCGGGGGCCCCCCCCGGCACGCTGAAGTTCCTTTTGGGCAAAGGAGGAAAAAGCTCTCCTCCTTTTACTCCCAAAAAAGGGCTCTTCCCCCGGCAAAAAAAGGGGGGACGGCTCCCCCGGCAAAAAAAGGCTGGCGACCGGGGGCCGGGGGGCCTTCGCAAAAGGCGGAACCGCCTCCCCTCGGCCCAAAAAAAGGTTGGGACGCCCCTGGTGGGGGGAAAAAAAGGCCGAAAGCCTCCCGGGCCCCAAAAAAAAGGGCGATCGTGTCACTGCTGACGCTCTCCTCTGTGTCACTGCTGACGCTCTCCTCTGTCTCACTCCCGAGTATCGTACCTCAACATAATCATATTCACATAAATAGGACAACTCCAGGTTGAAGTGGCTGAAGTAGATCTTGACTCGATGTCCTTCAGGAGCTGTGATCCCCCAGGTGACGTTCTGGTCGTTAGGATAAGGTTTCGGGAATCCAGGAGAAGAAATCCTTCCAAAGAGGCCACTTAGTTCAATGCAGAATCCAGGAGAATAGAGTAAGATGGAGACCACGAGAAGATGCCGGAGGCTGGAGACAGAGAACACGCAGGTGAGTAGATGTCTATGGAGAGCAAGGGAGGAACGACTGCGTCAGGTGCTTGTACTCAAAGATAGGAGACAAAGATAGATTAGACAGACAGAAAGACAGAGACAGAAAGACAGAGACAGAAAGACAGACAGAGACAGACAGACAGAAAGACAGAGACAGAAAGACAGAGACAGAAAGACAGACAGAGACAGAAAGAAAGACAGACAGACAGAAAGACAGACAGACAGAAAGACAGACAGAGACAGAAAGACAGACAGACATACTGAAAGACAGACAGAGACAGAAAGACAGAGACAGAAAGACAGACAGAGACAGAAAGACAGACAGAGACAGAAAGACAGAGACAGAAAGACAGACAGACAGAAAGACAGAGACAGAAAGACAGACAGAGACAGAAAGACAGAGACAGAAAGACAGACAGAGACAGAAAGACAGACAGAGACAGAAAGACAGACATACTGAAAGACGGACAGAGACAGAAAGACAGACAGAAAGACAGACAGAGGAGTTCTAGACTTCCGGTTCCGGCGCCGGCGCATGAAGACGCAGTGAGGATCGGCTCCCCGCGCCCGCCGGCTTTTAGAGCGACACTAGCTGTTTAAAACAGCGCAGACCGGCCGACCATAGCAGGAACAGCCCGCCCGCACTCCCGAGCACTCTCCCCGACACTGAACGCTCGCGGACTCCGCCTTCCCGCTCCGACTCACCCGTCGCGGGACACGTGACGCTCCGGGGCCTGCTTGCTTCCTAAAGTGAGGCAGCCTAGGAGCGGCGTGCACCAGCAGCAGCACGTCTCCCTCGGATGTCACGCTGGAACTGGGGTAAGGAGTTCTCCCCTGCCTCAAAATAACCCCAGAGGACTGATAAACTCCTGGAGGGGGGGCTTAGGATACGGCCGGCTGGCCGCGCGAAGGCATTAACCCCGGGCTGCCTGCACATATACTACCCAGTACAAACAGCCTGCCCACAGAAGGAGGGACCTTTAGAGCTGTCCTGCCACACAAAATCAAGGGGACGCTGACTGCGGGCAACTCGCGCCGGGCCATCACTTGTTACCTGCGCAGTGGACACGCCTGGCGTCCAGAGGGGCTACAACCCCCCCAAGACCATGTCAGTTTATACTCCCTAAATGGAAAATACCTCCTACGTAGTTGGCCCAGAAGACCCAGCACCACGAGATCAGCCCACAGGCAAACCTAAAAATGGCCACACCAGCCACGTGCCGGCCAGGGACAGGGAGAGACAACACAGCAGTGCCAGCGGCAGCAAGAGGGAAGTGAATGATGAAGAATCCCTCCTTGATTCCTGCCCAGAAGGATCCCAGGATTCGCAGAACCCAGCCTGCAATATCCCGATTAAGTATAAGCTCCTGGCTACAGAAGTATCAAGACAAAATAGCACCAGATCTGGCAGGCGCTCTTGAATCCCACCGTCCAGGCCTCTCTGCTCAAACTACAACAAGATGTCCATACTCACTCTGCCAACTCGAAGAATTAGAGAAACAGAGTAAATGACCCTGGAGACTACAACAGCACTCTGAACGACTCCCCTCCCCTACCCTCATCACACTAACTAACCACACCACCCCACTCGCCCGCCTGAAACTCTGCGCCAAAGCACAACGGTGCAGCAAGAACGCATCGAAGACCTTGAAAACCGCTCCAGGCGGAGTACACCTGAGGCTAGTGGTCTCCCTGTAATCGTTCAAACAGCGCGACCTTCAACCCCACTGCCAGGAAGAGCTGCCCGCTGCCCAGGCATCAACCAATGGCTGCCGTATCGAGAGAATACACCGAGTAGGCCCGAGGGAAGAAACAGCCCCAGCATCAAAATCAAAAGCAACGCAAGAAGAGCCCGCACTGTGAAAATGAAGTTCCAGGACTTAATGATAAGGCTGAAATCCTGAGCGTATCGCAGGCGCAACAAGCCACTACTACACCAGGGACATTAAAGTGTTGCTTTTCGAATACTTTTTCTCAGAGGTCTCCCAGAAGAGCGCTGCCTACAGCAAAATTTGCACAGAGCACTATTCCATCAGAAGATTCGCTTCAGATTCTATATCCGTCCACACCCCCACAAGGACAAGGATTCTGATGCCCTCCCAGGTTCTTTTAACACAGTCCAGAGGAAGCGGAAGAGGATCTGCGTGACCTGACCAGCTTCAGAGAGGCTCCCGCCTCCAAAACACCCGCGATCACCCGGGGCAACTGCAGCTGACTCCCAAGATCTCATGGACTCGCTCACTATCTCTATCACCACCTCCACTTTCTCCTAAAGAAAGCCCCAGCCGAGATGGGGGGCCCAAGGGGGACTCTATCCGGACTGAGGAGAGGGCCCCCCAACCTGCCCAGGATCAGGTTTTGGGGATGGGGAGGCTGCTTACAGACTGCACCCGGGTTGTTTTCCTTCATTTTTCTTTGCTGAAGGGACGTGGGTTGGGCACAGGGGGTTTCTTGGGTTTTTGAGATGAATTTTTTTCAAATTTTTTCCTGGGGCCCAACTAGAAAATTCAAAAAAATTCTGTAAGTTAAAAGGGTTTTGCCGGGGGGGGAGGGGGGTACTTTTCTCCACTTTGAAAGGTTTTTTTCATGTGATGGAAAAAAGGGGGTCCTTCCCAAGCATTGAACTTCATTAAAGCCCCCCCCCTTCAGCGTCATTTTACATTTTTTGCCGGTTGCAAATGTTTTATTTTATTATGCCAGTTTACAAAATTTTTTTTAAAAAAGCAATGTTTTCCCCTGCGTCCACCCACCTCCTAATTTGATGCCCCCAAATCGCCAAAAATTTTTTGATCCACCTGACTATTAAGTGCCAACCCCAGCCCCCCCCCAAAAGAATACCCTTTATAAAATTTTTCCCCTAACAAAAGGGGTCCGTTCCCCGAATAAAACGGTGAAGGTGATCCCGGCATCTAAAGAGACTTCCCCTGATGGGTTCTCCTACAGGAAACGCACTTGGGGCTGATGACATTAAGCGGGTTGGGGAACTGTGGGGGGTCACCCTTTGATCCCCCCTCCACGCTTTGGCAAGGGGGGGGTGGGCACGCTTATCCCCAAAAATTTCCCTTTTGGGGTTTCACAGAACACGACCTGAGGGAAAAGTCTCCATTGTAATCAAATTTGGGAGAATGTGACCTTAGATCTTTTAATATCAAAGGACCCAATGGCCCGAACCGGGGATTTTTCAGGGAGTTTGCGGAGAGGTTTTTGCCGATCG
>JAODAL010063894.1:0-19006 GCA_025379985.1 Phyllomedusa bahiana
TAAATGTAAAAACATCATGGGGACGGTAGGGGGTAGGCATTGTGCGTGTAGGGGGTAGACATCGGTGTAGTGTACAGGGTAGAGGCATCAGTGTAGTGACTGGTACAGGGTAGAGGCATCGGTGTAGTGTACAGGTTAGAGGCATCGGTGTAGTGTACAGGGTAGAGGCATCGGTGTAGTGTACAGGGTAGAGGCATCGGTGTAGTGTACAGGGTAGAGGCATCGGTGTAGTGTACAGGGTAGAGGCATCGGTGTAGTGACTGGTACATGGTCATGGTCCCTGTTCCTTAGGAGCTACAGTACTCCTTTTAAGCTGAGGGTATAGGTTATGGTGCAGGCAGTATTAAGAAGCATGAGAGTGGTACAGGCACTGTGCTTGTATGGAACACATATGTGGACATGGCTTAAAATGGCTTTAAGCATAAAGTAAGTGCATCTTTTTCTGTATATTGTTTGATGCCGTGATGGCTCTGAGATGTTCTGCCTTTTAGATTGTGACTATCATAGTGATGGGGGAACTTTACCTGCTCACAATTTAATCATGTCTTCATATACAGAACAGGTTTGCCAAGCAGACAAGTATGATCCTTACTCTGATGAGAGTGAAACTAGAATTACACAGCCCCATGTATGAAACCTATAACATTGTAACACTATGTCTGTACACCCCCTGTTCTCTGATCAGCAGTATAAGCCTCCCCAGATCCGTCCCTTTGTATCAGCGTTCCCGCAGCTCACCATAGCTTTTTCTTGATCAGTGACAGATCTGATGTAATGATCGAGAACGGATTTGTCGCAGAATGGCAGGGAAGTAACAAGCGTCACATCAATAAGTAACATCTGTAGCAGGATAAGAAAACCTGGAAAACAGCAGAGAGGAGACATCTGTCATTTCAGCTGCTTGTGGAGGGTAACAAACTTATTGTTTAATCAATGGAACAATTCAGAATAGCTTGAGTCAAGAGGGAAGACACCCATCCCCTAAGTTAGAATTACCAGGGGAAATCTACAGGGTCATTTTATGGGCGGTAATGTGACACATTCATCCCTGCCCGTATGAAAACACCAATCAGCCAGCACCTTCCTTCTAAAACAAGTGGCTTCTTTAGCTGTCCCCAGAGAGTTTGACAAGTGTAGTCAGTCCAGAGGGAAGACACACATTTTATAATTTATAATTACTTGTGGAAATCTACAGGGTCATCTTTTGGGCAGTAATGTGACACATTCACCCCTGCCCGTATGAAAACACCAATCAGCCAGCACCTTCCTTCCTGAGAAAATTGGCTTCTTCAGATTCCCAGAAGGTCTGTTAAGTGTGATCAGTCCTGAGGCAAGACACCCGTGCCCAAAGTTATAATTACCAGGGTTGTCTTATGTGCAGCTATGCCACTCATGCACCCTAGTAATATGAAAACACCAATCAGCCAGAAACTTTCTTTCAGAAAAAAATGGCTTCTTCAGCTATCCCCAGAGGGTCTGACAAGTGTAGCCTGTCCAGAGGAAAGACACAAATTTTATCATTTATAATTTCCAATGAAATGTACAGGGTCATGTTATAGGTGCTTTTATCATACATGTACCACTGCCTGTATGAAAACACCAATCAGCCAGCACCTTTCTTCTGGACAAAAGTCACATCTTCAGCTTTCTTGGAGGGTCCGATAACTGTGATCAGTCCATAGGGAAGACACCCATCCCCTAATTTAGAATTACCAGGGAAAATCTACAGGGTCATCTTATGGGTGGTTATGTCGCATATGTACCCCTGCCCATATGAAAACACCAACCAGCCAGCACCTTCCATTTGGGAAAAAATGGCTTCTTCAGCTGTCCTTGGAGGATCTGACAAGTGTAGTGAGCTCAGAGGGAAGACACACATTGTATAATTTATAATTACCCATGGAAATCTACAGGGTCATCTTATGGGTGGTTATGTGACACATTCACCCCTGCCCGTATGAAAACATCAATTAGCCAGCACCTTCCTTCCTGAAAAAAGTGGCTTCTTCAGATTCCCAGAAGGTCTGTTAATTGTGAAGTGTCCTGAGGCAAGACACCCATGCTCAAAGTTATAATTACCAGGGTCATCTTATGTGCAACTATGCCACTCATGCACCCTAGTAATATGAAAACAGGGTGGTTATGTGTCACATTCAACCCTGCCCGTATGAAAACACCAAACAGCCAGCACCTTTCTTTCAGTAAAAAGTGACTTCTTCAGCTATCCGCAGAGGGTCTGACAAGTGTAACCACTCCAGAGGAAAGACACACATTTTATCATTTATAATTACAAGTTGAAATCTACAACGTCATCTTATAGGTGCTTATATCACACATGCATCACTGCCCGTATGAAAACACCAAGCAGCCAGCACCTTTCTTCTGGACAAAAGTTGCATCTTCAGCTTTTTTGGAGAGTCCGATAACTGTGATCAGTCCAGAGGGAAGACACCCATTCTGACATGAAATCAGAATAAACCTTCCCCGTTTTAGGTCAATTCGGAACCAAAATTTTTTTTATTTAACAAATGCAGAATAATGAGAGGGAGAATTTTTAAGGCATTTTTATTACTTTCTGTAAAGTCAGCAGTTTCCATACACTGGGATGACTCTGCCTCTACACAATTTGGGACCGCCCATATGATGAGGTCAGGTCTGTGGACGCTTCTGATAGATTAATTGGTAATATCTGAGTGAATTACAGACACACATGTGGGTGTATTTTATTGCACACCAGAAGCACACTGTTTCTGTGTGTAACATCATGGGAAAGTCTAAAGAAATCAGCCAATATATCAGGAAGAGAATTGTGGACTTGCACAAATCTGGATCATCCTTGGGGGCAATTTCCAGATACTTGAAGGGGCCTCATTCATCTGTACAAACAATTATACACAAGTACAAACAAGATGGGAATGTGCAGACCCTGAACAGTTGGACGAGACCATCTAAAGGGGAGAGATGGGGCATTTACTGCCTCTACAGGGGAGAGACGGGGCATTTACTGCCTCTACAGGGGGGAGACGGGGCATTTACTGCCTCTACAGGGGAGAGACGGGGCATTTACTGCCTCTACAGGGGAGAGACGGGGCATTTACTGCCTCTACAGGGGAGAGACGGGGCATTTACTGCCTCTACAGGGGAGAGACGGGGCATTTACTGCCTCTACAGGGGAGAGAAGGGGCATTTACTGCATCTACAGGGGAGAGACGGGGCATTTACTGCATCTACAGGGGAGAGACGGGGCATTTACTGCATCTACAGGGGAGAGACGGGGCATTTACTGCATCTACAGGGGAGAGAAGGGGCATTTACTGCCTCTACAGGGGAGAGACGGGGCATTTACTGCCTCTACAGGGGAGAGACGGGGCATTTACTGCCTCTACAGGGGAGAGACGGGGCATTTACTGCCTCTACAGGGGAGAGACGGGGCATTTACTGACTATACAGGGGAGAGACGGGGCATTTACTTCAACTACAGGGGAGAGACGGGGGCATTTACTGCCTTTTACAGGGAGAGACTGGGCATTTACTGCATCTACAGGGGATAGACGGAGCATTTACTGACTATACAGGGAGAGACGGGGCATTTACTGCCTCTACAGGGAGAGACGGGGCATTTACCGCCTCTACAGGGGAGAGACGGGGCATTTACTGCCTCTACAGGGGAGAGACGGAGCATTTACTGCCTCTACAGGGGAGAGACGGGGCATTTACTGCCTCTACAGGGGAGAGACGGGGCATTTACTGCCTCTACAGGGGAGAGACGGGGCATTTACTGCATCTACAGGGGAGAGACGGGGCATTTACTGCCTCTACAGGGGAGAGACGGGGCATTTACTGCATCTACAGGGGAGAGATGGGGCATTTACTGCATCTACAGGGGAGAGACGGGGCATTTACTGCCTCTACAGGGGAGAGACGGGGCATTTACTGCATCTACAGGGGAGAGACGGGGCATTTACTGCCTCTACAGGGGAGAGATGGGGCATTTACTGCCTCTACAGGGGAGAGACGGGGCATTTACTGCCTCTACAGGGGAGAGACGGGGCATTTACTGCCTCTACAGGGGAGAGATGGGGCATTTACTGCCTCTACAGGGGAGAGACGGGGCATTTACTGCATCTACAGGGAGAGACGGGGCATTTACTGCATCTACAGGGGAGAGACGGGGCATTTACTGCCTCTACAGGGGAGAGACGGGGCATTTACTGCATCTACAGGGGGAGAGACGGGGCATTTACTGCATCTACAGGGAGAGATGGGGCATTTTACTGCCTCTCTAAGGGGAGAGAGAGGCATTTACTGCTACAGGGTGGAGAAAGGGGCATTTTCTGTCTCTACAGTGGAGAGATGGGGCATTTACTGCCTCTACAGGGGGGGATGGGTCATTTACTGCATCTACTGGGTAGAGATGGGGCATTTACTGCATCTACAGGGGAGAGACGGGGCATTTACTGCATCTATAGGGGAGAGATGGGGCATTTACTGCATCTAAAGGGGGGAGAGATGGGGTATTTACTGCCTCTACAGGGGAGAGACGGGGCATTTACTGCCTCTACAGGGGAGAGATGGGGCATCTATTTAATATTGCAGTATTACTTATTCAATGGACAGATTTACCTTCTAGCTTCTTCCTATCTTACATTTAAAAGGAATACGTCATCAAAATTACTTATTGTTTAACTCACGTCTTATGTTCAACACATTTCTTCCGAATTTTTGGTTATTTTTTTAAAATTTTCCATCACTTTCAATATTTTTTAATAATTCTTAAGTCCTGCAGTTTTCACTTTGGCCACTAGGCCTAATAATTGTGTGACACTTCCTGATCTGAAGAGAGAGATTCTCAGTTGTCGGCTCATTGTCAGCACAAAGTAGGTCAAACTGAAAGGAGACACCAGTGTGAATAGATAACACAGGATCCACCAGTCACAAGAGGAGATAATCACAGTTCACCCTTTCACCTCCCTGCACATTGACTTCTTCCCAGGTCACAGAACTCTGCTATAGAAGTGAATGGGACTGAGTCAGTTTCAAGTCTCCTTTGTGCATGAAGCTGCTGAAAAGCATCACTCTGACTGCTGTTAAAGCCGTGCAAACAAGGCCTAGTGGCCAAAGTTAAAACTGCAAGACCTAAGAATTATTAAAAAAATATTGAAAGTGATATGAAAAATAAAAAAAACAACCAAAAATTCCTAAAAAAAAAAAGGTGTTTAACGTAGAAACAGGATTTAAACAATGACTCATTTTTTGATGACACCTTCCCTTTAACTAATGTGACTTCCTAATTCGAATTATCTAGAGAAGCTTTTGTAAGGCATTGGAAGTGAGGGAGCAGTGGTGACGCTTTGACATGAGGCACCATCCTGGGAGTCAGTATTAGGATGAGCGATGACTTTATGAGCTTCAGCCATTCGTCACACTATCTGTCAAGTAGCTCTGGAGGAAAGCAGGATATTATTACTGTCTATTGAGAGATCAGATTAGAGAAAGACTGAGGGATGGGTGCCCTGCGCAGCATCCTCACCGATAAGCCAGATAATCCTGCCGCACAGTGCTCCTATAATACTACCATTATTATACATCACTTACTAATAATCCTGCCACACAGTGTTCCTATAATACTACCATTATTATACATTACTTACTAATAATCCTGCCACGCAGTGCTCCTATAATACTACCATTATTATACATCACTTACTAATAATTCTACCACACAGTGCTCCTATAATACCACTATTATTATACATCACTTAATAATAATCCTGCCACACAGTGCTCCTATAATACTACCATTATTATACATCACTTACTAATCATCCTGCCACAAAGTGCTCCTATAATCTCACCGTTATTATACATCACTAACTAATAAATCTGCCACACAGTGCTCCTATAATACCTCCATTATTATACATCACTTACTAATAATCCTGCCACACAGTGCTCCTATAATACTACCATTATTATACATCACTTACTAATAATCCTGCCACACAGTGTTCCTATAATACTACCATTATTATACATCACTTACTAATAATCCTGCCACACAGTGCTCCTATAATACCACCGTTATTATACATCACTTACTAATAATTCTGCCACACAGTGCTCCTATAATACCTCCATTATTATACATCACTTACTAATAATCCTGCCACACAGTGCTCCTATAATACCAACGTTATTATACATCACTTACTAATAATCCTGCCACGCAGTGCTCCTAGAATACCACCATTATTATACCTCACTTACTAAGAATCCAGCCACACAGTGCTCCTCTAATGCTACCATTATTATCCAACACTTACTAATAATCCTGCCACACAGTGCTCCTATAATACCACTATTATTATACATCACTTACTAATAATCCTGCCACACAGTGCTCCTATAATACCACTATTATTATAAATCACTTACTAATAATCCTGCCACACAATGCTCCTATAATACCACCATCGTTTTACATCACTTACTAATAATCCTGCCACACAGTGCTCCTATAATACCGCCATTATTATACATCACTTACTAATAATCCTGCCACACAGTGCTCCTTTATACCACTGTTATTATACATCACTTACTAATAATCCTGCCACACAGTGCTCCTATAATACCACCATTATTATACATCACTTACTAATAATCCTGCCACACAGTGCTCCTATAATACCACTATTAGTATACATCACTTACTAATAATCCTGCTGCACAGTGCTCCTATACTACCACCGTTATTATACATCACTTACTAATAATCCTGCCACACAGTGCTCCTATAATACCACCATTATTATACATCACTTACTAATAATTCTGTCACACAGTGCTCCTATAATACCACCATTATTATACATCACTAACTAATAATCCTGCCGCACAGTGCTCCTATAATACCACCATTATTATACATCACTTACTAATAATCCTGCCGCACAGTGCTCCTATAATACCACCGTTATTATACATCACTTACTAATAATCCTGTCGCACAGTGCTACTATAATACCACCGTTATTATACATCACTTACTAATAATCCTGCCACAAAGTGCTCCTATAATACCACAGTTATTATACATCACTTACTAATAATCCTGCCGCACAGTGCTCCTATAATACCACCGTTATTATACATCACTTACTAATAATCTTGCCACACAGTGCTTCTATAATACCACCATTATTATACATCACTTTTTATTTATTCTGCCACACAGTTCTCTTATAATACCATCATTATTATACATCACTCACTAATAATCCTGGCGCACAGTGCTAGTGTAATACCACCATTATTATACATCACTTACTAATAATTCTCCCACACAGTGCTCCTATAATACCACCGTTATTATACATCACTTACTAATAATCCTGCCGCACAGTGCTCCTATAATTCCACTATTATTATACATCACTTACTAATAATTCTGCCACACAGTGCTCCTATAATGCTGCCATTATTATACATCACTTACTAATAATCCTGCCACACAGTGCTCCTATAATAACACTATTATTATACATCACTTACTAATAATTCTGCCACACAGTGCTCCTATAATGCTGCCATTATTATACATCACTTACTAATAATTCTGTCACACAGTGCTCCTTAATATCACCATTATTATAAATCACTTACTAATAATTCCCCCACACAGTGCTCCTATAATACCTCCATTATAATTCATCACTTACTAATAATTCTCCGACACAGTGCTCCTATAATACCTCCATTATAATTCATCACTTACTAATAATTCTCCGACACAGTGCTCCTATAATACCACCATTATTATACATCACTAATAATCCTGCCACACAGTGTTCCTATAATACCATTATTATACATCACTAATAATCCTGCCACACAGTGTTCCTATAATACCATTATTATACATCACTAATAATCCTGCCACACAGTGCTCCTATAATTGAAAATATCCGGCTAAACATATCTCAGTCCCCAAATAATACCCATCCTGTCCCTCCCCGCACGTCCTCTAATCTACTCGCAGCCCTTGACCCGACGACAGAGGAAGAAGTGTCCAGGCTTCTTCTGTCTGCTCGCCCCACCACCTGCTCTACTGACCCATTCCCAAACCCACCCTCGTCCTCTATTTCTCCAGCTGTCCTCTCTCACCTTACTCGCTATCTGTAACCTCTCTCTCTCCACTGGGATCTTTCCATCTTCCTTCAAACACGCCATCATAACCCCTTTACTAAAATAGCCCTCTCTGGACCCGTCCTGTGCTGATAACTACCGACCAGTCTCTAACCTGCCCTTCATCTCTAAACTCCTGGAACGCTTGGTCTACTCTCGCCTGATCCGCTATCTCTCTGCTAACTCTCTTCTTGACCCGCTGCAATCAGGTTTCCGCACCCTACACTCCACGGAAACTGCCTTAGTTAAAGTCTCCAATGATCTCCACACTGCTAAATCTCAGGGTAACTACTCCTTGCTGCTTCTCTTGGATCTCTCTGCAGCATTTGACACTGTGGATCACCAACTTCTCCTCAGCTCAGCACCATTGGCCTCCAGGACACCGCTCTCGCTTGTTTCTCATCCTACCTCTCTGACCGCTCCTTCAGTGTCTCGTTTTCTGGTCGACCTCCCTCTCCTCTTCCTCTTGCTGTTGGAGTTCCTCAGGGATCAGTTCTAGGTCCTCTCCTCTTTTCATTGTACACAGCCCCCATTGGACAAACCATCAGTAGATTTGGCTTCCAGTACCATCTCTATGCGGATGACACCCAATTATACACCTCCTCCCGTGACATCACTCCAGCCTTGCTACAAAACACCAGTGACTGTCTGTCCGCTGTCTCTGACATCATGTCCTCTCTCCATCTGAAACTAAACCTCACTAAGACTGAACTTCTTGTCTTTCCGCCATCTACTAACCAACCCCCCCCCCCCTGCTATTTCTGTTTCTGTATGTGGTACCACCATTTCTCCTAGGCAGCAGGCCCGCTGTCTAGGGGTTTTATTGGATTCTGATCTGACCTTCTCCCCATATACCCAATCCCTTGCCCGCTCCTGTCACCTGCACCTCAAGAATATCTCCAAAATCCGTCCATTTCTCACTGTGGAAACGACTCAAACTCTCATTACTGCTCTTATTCTTTCTCGTCTTGACTACTGCAACTCCTTGCTTATCGGTCTCCCTCTCTGCAAACTCTCCACTCTCCAATCTGTCCAGAATGCAGCAGCCAGGCTTGTCTTTCTCTCCACCGCTATACTGATGCCTCTACCCTGTGTCAGTCACTGCACTGGTTGCCCATCCAGTACAGGATACAGTATAAACTCAGCACTCTCACCCATAAAGCTCTCCGCAGTGCTGCTCCTCCCTACATCTCCTCCCTAGTCTCTGTCTACCGCCCTACCCGTGCTCTCCGCTCTGCTGATATCAGACTACATTCCTCAATTATCCGAACCTCCCATGCCCGCCTACAAGATTTCACACGTGCGGCACCAATTCTCTGGAATATGCTACCACGGGCGATCAGGCACATTCACAACCCTCACAGTTTTAAGAGGGCCCTGAAAATACATCTTCTCGGTCTGGCCCACCAAGATCCCTAACTGCTATCACACACATCTGTCACTCCCTGCACTTGGGCCCTCACAGGCACTTATCTGTATATAGATGTACTGTCTGGGGGGCAGGTTCATCCATTTTTCATATAAACCACCCCCTATTTATGAAACATGGCCGGACCATTGTAAACTTGGCACTTCTTACCGTATGTTTCACCCATACACCCTAATAGATTGTAAGCTCTCACGAGCAGGGTCCTCGCTCCTTGTGTCTCATTTGTAAGTACTTTTAATGTGTAATGACTGTATGTTTACCCTTGAATTTGTAAAGTGCTGCGGAATATGTTGGCGCTATAGAAATAAGATTATTATTATTATTATTATTATTATAATACCACCATCGTTTTACATCACTTATTAATAATCCTGCCACACAGTGCTCCTATAATACCACCCTTAATTTACATCACTTACTAATAATTCTCCCACACAGTGCTCCTATAATGCCGCCATTATTATACATCTCTATAATACCACCGTTACTATACATCACTTACTAATAATTCTGCCACACAGTGCTCCTATTGTACCGCCATTATTATATATCACTTACTAATAATCCTGCCACACAGTGCTCCTAAAATACCATCATTATTATACATCACTCACTAATAATTCTTCCACACAATGCTCCTATAATACCACGATTGTTTTACATCATTTATTAATAATCCTGCCACACAGTGCTCCTATAATAGCGCCCTTAATTTACATCACTTACTAATAATTCTCCCACATAGTGCTCCTATAATACCATCATAACTATACATCACTTGCTAATAATTCTACCACACAGTGCTCTTATAATACCATCATCATTATACATCACTTTGCAATAATCCTTCCACATAGTGCTCCTATAATACCACCGTTATCATACATCACTTACTAATAATCCTACCACACAGTGCTCCTATAATACCACCATTATTATACATCACTTACTAATAATCCTGCCACACAGTGCTCCTATAATACCTCCATTATTATACATCACTTACTAATAATCCTGTCGCACAGTGCTACTATAATACCACCGTTATTATACATCACTTACTAATAATCCTGCCACATAGTGCTCCTATAATACCGCCATTATTATACATCACTTGCCAATAATTCTGCCGCACAGTGCTCCTATAATACCACCATTATTATACATCACTTGCCAATAATTCTGCCGCACAGTGCTCCTATAATACCACTGCTTTTATACATCACTTACTAATAATCCTACCACACAGTGCTCCTATGATACCACCATTATTATACATCACTTACTAATAATCCTACCACACAGTGCTCCTATGATACCACCATTATTATACATCACTTACTAATAATCCAGCCACAAAGTGCTTCTTTAATACCACTGCTTTTATACATCACTTACTAATAATCCTGCCGCACAGTGTTCCTATAATACCACTGTTATTATACATCACTTACTAATAATTCTGCCACACAGTGCTCCTATAATACCACCGTTATTATACATCACTTACTAATAATCCTGCCACACAGTGCTCCTATAATACCACCATTATTATACATCACTTATTAATAATTCTGTCACACAGTGCTCCATTACTACCTCCATTATTATACATCACTTACTAATAATTCTGCCACACAGTGCTCCTATAATAACACTATTATTATACATCACTTACTAATAATTCTGTCACACAGTGCTCCTATAATAACACTATTATTATACATCACTTACTAATAATTCTGTCACACAGTGCTCCTATAATACCACCATTATTATACATCAGTTATTAATAATCCAGCCACAAAGTGCTCCTTTAATACCGCCATTATTTTACATCTCTTACTAATCATCTTGCCACAAAGTGCTCCTATAATTCCACCATTATTATACATCAGTTACTAATAATCCTGACACACATTGCTCCTGTAATACCACCATTATTATACATCACTTACTAATAATCCAGCCATACAGTGCTCCTTTATACCACTGTTATTATACATCACTTAGTAATAATTCTGCCACACAGTGCTCCTATAATACCGCCATTATTATACATCACTTACTAATAATCCTGCCGCACAGTGCTCCTAATAATACCGCCATTATTATACAACCTCAATTCCAAAAAAGTTGGGACACTAAAATTGTGAATAAAAACTGAATGTACTGATGTGGAGGCGCCTACATCTAATATTATGTTCAGAATAGAACACAAATCACAAATCAAAGGTTTAAACTGAGAGAATGGATCAAGTGAAAAATATGTTGTTTCAAAATTTCATGGTGTCAACAAATCCCAAAAAAAAGTTGGGACCATGCCGTTGTTGCCACTGTGTGGCCTCCCCCCCCTTCTTCTTACAACAGACGTCCGGGGACAGAGGAGACCGGTTTCTCCAGTTTGGAGATAGGAATGCTCTCCCATTCATGTCTAATCCAGGCCTCTAACTGTTCCATCATCTTGGACCTTCTTGGTCGCACCTTCCTCTTTATAATGCGCCAAATGTTCTCTATAGGGGAAAGGACTGCAGGCGGCCATGTCAGCCCCCGGATCCTCCTACGTGGCCATGATGTGGTGATTGCTGCAGGTTGGGGTCTGACATTATCTTGTTGCAGGGTCTTCCCTGAAAGAGATGACGTCTAGATGGGAGCAGATGTTGTTCTAGAAGCTGAACCTAGCTCTCTGCATTAATGGTGCCTTTCCAGACATGCCAGCTGCCCATGCCACCCCAGACCATCAGTGATGCCGGGATCTGAACGTAGCGTTGATAATCACTTGGGTTGTCCTTGTCCTCTCTGCTCCGGAGGACACGGCGTCCCACTGGTCCATAAAGAACTTCAAATCCTGACTCCTCTGACCACAGAACAGTTTTCCATTTTGCCACACTCCGTTGTAAATGACCCTGGCCCAGTGCACACGGCTGAGCTTGTGGAGCTTGCTCAGAAATGGCTTCCTCTTTGCACTGTAGAGTCTCAGCGGCTCATGGCCCGGTGGGTTGTGGTCACGGACAATGCTTTCTGGAGGGATTCCTGAGCCCATTCTGGGATTTCCTGTGTGAGGAGCAGTGACGGGCCCCCGGAGATCACGAGCATCCAGTAGAGTGTTACGGCCTTGACCCTTCCGCACAGCGATTGTCCCAGATTCTCTGACTCTTCTGATGATGTTATGTTTGGTTGATGATGATGACTTTAAAGTCTTTGCTATCTGAGGCTGGGTAACACCATCCTGGGATTGCTGCACTATATTTGTGGAATCGGTGACCCTCTGACCATCTTGGCTTCAGAGAGACACTGACTCTGAGGAGCTCTTTTTATACCCAATCATGTTGGCAATTCACCTAATTAATGTTGATTGCTCTTCCAGCGTTCGTTAGATGCTCAATGTCATTTTTCCAGCCACTTATTGCTACTTGTCCCAACTTTTTTGGCCTTTGTAGACAGTGTGACATTTTGAATCAACATATTATTCATTTCAAATGTTACATTCACTCAGATTAAACTTTTGATCTGTCATCTATGTTCTATTCTGAATATAATATTAGATGTTGGCGCCTCCACATCATTGCATTCAGTTTTTATTCACAATTTGTTTAGTGTCCCAACTTTTTGGGAATTGAGGTTGTACATCACTTACTAATAATCCTGCCACACAGTGCTGCTATAATACCACCATTATTATATTTCATTTATTATAATTCTGCCATACAGTGCTCCTATATTACCATTATTATACATCAACTAATAATCCTGCCACACTTTTGCTCCTATAAATACCATTTTTTATACATCAACTAATAATCCTGCCACACAGTGGCTCCCTATAATACCATTATTATACATCACAAAATAATTCCTGCCACACAGTGCTCCTATATACCATTATTATAAATCACTTACTAATAATCCTGCCACACAGTGCTCCTATAATACCATTATTTTTATCACTAATAATCCGGGCCACACAGTGCTCCTAAATACCCCATTATTATACATCACTAATTAATACTGCCACACAGTGCTGCTAAAATCCTTAAATATACTCACTAATAACCCTGCCACACATTTCTGTTTATAATACCCCCATTATTATATTTCATTACTAAAAATTCTGCATACAGTGCTCCTATATTAAACCCATGTTATTATACATCACTTACTAATAATTCTGCCCAACATTTGCTCCAAATAATACCACTATTATACATACTACTAATAATCCTGCCACACAGTGCTGCTATAATACCACCATTATTATATTTCATTTATTATAATTCTGCCATACAGTGCTCCTATATTACCATTATTATACATCATTTAAAAAATCTCCACAACAGTGCTCCTATAATACCATTATTATACATAAACTAATAATCCTGCCCCCACATGCTCCATAATACCATTTTTTATACATCACTAAAAAATCCTGCCCCACAGTGCGCTAAAAAATACCATTATTAATACATCACTAATAATCCTCCCCACCCCGTGCTCCTATAATCCCATTATTATACATCACAAAAACCCCTCCCACACAGTGCTCCTATAATCCCTTTATTATACATACTAATAATCCTGCCCAAACCCAGTGCCCATCAAAAAACCACCATTATTATATTTCTTTTTACTAAAATTTTCCCCCAATACAGTGCTCCTATTTACCAATTTTTTAATATACATCACTTACAATAATTCTGCCAACACATGCCCCCTATAATACCCCCTTATTATAAAAACTCTAAAATACCACCATTTTTTTACACACTTTTTTTTATTCTGCCACACAGTTCTTTTTATAATACCAAACATTTTTTATACATCACTCACTAAAAAATTCTGCCACCCCATGCCCTATAATACCACCACGTTTTACATCACTTTTAATAATCCTCCACACAGTGCTCCTATATACCGCCCTTAATTTACATCATTACTAATTTAATTCTCCCACACAGCCCTAAAAAACCACCAAAATTTTTAAAATACACACTAACTAAAAAATCCTGCCACACGTTTTTTTCCAAAATACCACCATTATTTATCATCACTTACAAAACCAAAAACTCTTATGGAGAAAAAGGAAACTGGTTCCAGGATGCCAAATTGTATGGTGAGCCAAAAAAAACAGACCCCATAGAACAGGAATTAGTACCGCACGTACCTGTAGAGAGGAGATAAAAGACCAGCAATCACTGCCTGCCCCTCACTAATACATGTAAGAGAAGTACAGGACATGTAGTACTGCACTGTACTGTAGAGAGGCGCTATAGAACCACCAATCAACTGCATGCACCTCACTAATACATGTAAGGCATACAGGACATGTAGTACCACACTTTTACTGTAGGGAGGCGCTATAGACCACCAATCACTGCATGCACCTCACTAATTTCAGTAAAAAAGCAGACAGGACATGTAGTACCCGCACTGTATGTAGGAGAGGTCTATAGACCACCAATCACTGCATGCCCTCACTAATACATGTAAGCAGTACAGGAGATGTAGTACAGCACTGTTACTTTAGAGAGGCGCTAAGACCACAATCACTGCATTTCACCTTCACTAATACATGTAAAAGGCAGTAAAGGACATGTAGTAAAACCCCACTGTACTGTAGAGTAGGGCGCTATAGACCTGCAATCACTGCGCATGCACCTTCTCTAATACATGTAAGAGCAGTAAAGGACTTTTAGTACTGCACTGTAAATGTAGGGAGGCGCTATAGAACTGCAATCACGCATTTCACCTCTCTAAAAACATGAAGGGGCAGTACAGGACATGTAGTACGCACTGTACTGTAGAAGGAGCTAAAGACCACCAATCACTGCATGCACCTCACTAATACATGTAAGAGCAGTACAGGAGATGTAGTACCGCACTGTACTAGAGAGGTGAAAAGACCACTAATCACTGCATGCACCTCACTAATACATGTAAGAGCAGTACAAGGACATGTAGTACTGCACTGTACTGTAGAGAGGAGCTAATAGACCACCAATCACTGCATGCACCTCACTAATACATGTAAGAGCAGTACAGGACATGTAGTACCACACTGTACTGTAGAGAGGCGCTATAGACGACAATCACTGCATGCACCTCACTAATACATGTAAGAGCATTACAGGACATGTAGCACCGCACTGTACTGTAGAGAGGCTCACCACCAGTCCTGCAGCTTTCCAGTGGTGGCCTCTCTGGCATCAAGCAGTAGTGAATCCTGCAGCGGAGCGTCCCTCAGCAGCAGATCCAGCAAAGCCCCCGGACATAGATAGCTCCCATAAGCAAAGCAGTATCAGAGCCCCTGCTGGCTTACATGGGGCCATGGCATCACCCTAACCTGATGGGTAACCCTACACTCGGCTACTGTGCGGGCTCCTCCTGTGGGGGCATTCCTTTAGGGAAAGCCATGAGGTCACCTGCTCAGAAGCAGCAATGACCAGCAGTGATGACTCCAAGCGTTAGCTCTCAGCACTTTCAGGTCCACATGGAAGTGGTCAAAACTATTTCCATCCCAAAATGCACGTCAGTGCGACACCGTGCAGTCCCATTGGACTCTCTGTTACCTACTGCTGAAGGGCCACATCAGCAATATGGTTGCCCACAAGGGACCATTGAAGGGCCATGAGTTGCTAAACAGATTGGTATGGAGGTGCACACTGGAGCCCTGAACCCAAGATGGCGCCCGTTTCCATTACTGGTGCCACAACCTTTCCTATGTAACTACATGTAACTCTATACAACTATATGTAACTATGTAATCATATAAATGTAATGATATAACAATATCTAACTGTAACTATAGCAAGTGTGTAACTATATAACCATATGTAAATATTCTATATTATATGTAACTATTTGTAACTATACAACTATATGTAACTATGTAATCATATAACATGTAATCTATATAACAATATCTAACTATACTATAGCAAGTGTGTAACTATATAACCATATGTAAATATTCTATATTATATGTAACTATTTGTAACTATACAACTATATGTAACTATGTAATCATATAACTGTAACTATATAACAATATCTAACTATAACTATAGCAAGTATGTAACTATATAACCATATGTAAATATTCTATATTATATGTAACTATTTGTAATTCTACAACTTTGTGTAAGAAGCGGTGGCAAAATGTGCGTCGGGGTGCGGGTGCCCACTATGTGGGAGTCCCCACTATGGGTAATTGACTTGCCTTGATGTCCTTATTATGTATTTCAAACTCTAGTTATAGATATTTATATAATTATATTTATTGATAATTTATGACATTTGTCATGATGGACTCTGCTTGTTGTTGTCCCATTGTTTGTTAGTTTTTGTCGTCCTGTTATTTATTGGATTATGTGTTTTTCTTTGTTCCTTGTATTCTTGGTTTTTCTATTTTATTATTTATCATTAAGATTTATAAAGATTCATATATTTTTATTTTTTGGTATCAAATCCTCTGGTCCTTTTGTTTAAATGTAGTATTTTGAGTGATATTACCAGTTTATTTTTGTTCTTGGAAATCTGGTTCAATGTATCTTCGAGTCCTGTGTGTGTTATGTGCTATATGTAACAATTTCACTATGTGTCTGTTCTAATAGGACATAAACCCACATTTCCTATTTCTTGGTATTCTTCATGTAAAGAGTTAGGACATTGTTGGAAGTTCTGTAAGTTGCTGGTGACTCGGGAACGTGATGCAACATTCCACGAAACCCCAGCGGCTTCTCTTGATGCAATAGACAGTATATCATCGCCCACGTGTCGTGCTTAACCCTTGCAATGAGTGACCCATCGCGGGCGATTCCTAGAAAGCCACAAGTTCACCGTTTTCCTGAAGGAAGATAAGACCGCAGAGCTTCACAAGGTCATGGAACCTGCACGTGAGGGTCAAGGACTTGGCCATGAGGATTTGGGGAACTTTCATAGTGAATGTTGAATGAAGGGAAGGAGAAGAAGACAATGGAGATAAGGACAAACTGGTGCAGAGGCCTCCACATAAATCATGTGAGGCTACGATTCCAGGTATTCCCATCATGAGATACAAGGAAAGCACCATAATCCTGGCTGCTCCTATTGAATGAAATAAGACACACCATCCTGACACTTATCCCCCCTGTGCTCTGGTCCGTCAGTCGGCCGCTGGTCCAGAGTGGGACTCAGGTTACTTAGGCCCAGCAGAGGAGTCTACTAGGGCCCAGCCGTTTTCTATAGGACATGTGCAGGGACACTATTGAGAACTATTTGTAAGTCCAGAAATATTTTCACATAAAGGACCTAATAAGATATCAAGTGATTGGTACTAAAGTCAGTCCAAGCTCAAAGTGAGTTTGTTCTCTTCTTGTGTCAGAGCTTGGGCCCACCGGAGGATCCTCAGGGACTCTGATGGGCTATTCTGATCCTGGGCTAGTCCCATGTGTCTCTTCTCCACATGATGGTCTTATGAATTAGGAACGGTTTGTCACAATAGCATAGCGAGTGGCGGGAGGTGCACAGCAGGTGGACCTGTACTGTTGCTGAAGCGGCACACTTGCCAACTCTCCCAGACCTCCAGTAGAGTTGGCGGGTCTCACCACTAAGCCACCGTGCTGTGCTGTAATAACCACTGAGCCATCGTGCTGCACTGTACTAACCACTGAGACACCGTGCTGCTCTGTACTAACCACTGAGCCATCATGCTGTGCTGTACTAACCACTGAGCCACCGTGCTGCACTATACTAACCACTGAGTCACCGTGCTGCACTATACTAACCACTAAGCCACCGTGCTGTGCTGTACTAACCACTGAGCCACCATGCTGCACTATACTAACCACTGAGCCATCGTGCTGTGCTGTACTAACCACTGAGCCACCGTGCTGGGCTGTTCTAACCACTGAGCCATTTATGCTGGTTTCTGTACTAACCACTGAGCCCCCCATGGTGCCCCTTATAACCAGTAAGCCACCATGCTGTTCTGTACTAACCACTGAGCCATCATGCTGTGCTGTACTAAGCACTGATCCACCATGCTGCACTGTACTAACCACTGAGCCACCCTGCTGCACTATACTAACCACTGAGCCACCGTAGTGCACTATACTAACCACTGAGCCACCATGCTGTGCTGTACTAACCACTGAGCCACCGTGCTGTACTGTACTAACCACTGAGCCACCGTGCTGCACTATACTAACCACTGAGCCACCGTGCTGTGCTGTTCTAACCACTGAGCCACCGTAGTGCACTATACTAACCACTGAGCCATCGTGCTGTGCTGTACTAACCACTGAGCCACCGTGCTGTGCTGTTCTAACCACTGAGCCACCGTGCTGCACTATACTAACCACTGAGCCACCATGCTGCACTATACTAACCAGTTAGCCACCATGCTTTTGTACT
>JAODAL010063895.1:0-19006 GCA_025379985.1 Phyllomedusa bahiana
GGAAAAATTGACATGTCATTTCCCCCCCCCTGCTGCACAAGGGCAAACCATATTCTCTATGAGAACGTTTTACCATAATGACGGGGACTACTCCCCCCTGTTTAGGAAGTACGGAGCAAAAAAACGGCGAAAAACGTCCCTTTTTTAAGGGCCTTGAACATTCCCTTAGGCCCGTTCACACGGCTGATTTGCACCGATTTCACCCGATTGGCGCCATAGGGTAACCACTTTTCCCCAAGAAGCTAGGGTTTCCTTTCCCCATGTGGAAAATGATATCCATTACCCCGCGGATAGGCCATAGATAATGGTTCTAGGGGGCGGCGAGCTGCCGCCTGCCGTCCCCCCCCCGCTGACGGCAACCCCCTTTTGCGGGGGAAACCGTCCCCGAAATTTACGGCGTAATAAGCCATGGAACATCCCCTTAGGGTTATGCCATAGACGCTTTGCCAAATGCACCACGGGTTTTTCTAATGATTTTTAAAAAAAAAAAACTTTAAACGTAAAAACACAACCAAAAATACCTGATTTCCCACAAAAATGTAGGAAGCTAAGCTCTGCCCACAAGACATGAAATGGGTTAAAGCCTGCTTAAAATCTTTCAAACTTACTAACCCAAAACCCAATGTACGCAAATGGGGTTCTCTAACCCTGTTAAAAATTTTACAAAAAACTTGCTGTTTTTTTGGGCCTTTTCACGAAACATATTTTCTTTCATTGAAAACTTCACTTATACATTTGCAGATCCCCAGGGAACCCCACAAAGGCAAGGGGCATGACTATTGGTTTCACGCTGCAATTTGGGGTCAGCCGGGTTTTCTTTATAAATACACCAACTTTCATCTTAGTGTAACCACCCTTTTAGATATCAGTTTAACCGCTCACATTATATTAAGTTTACCAAACCGAAAAGGGGAAATTTGCAACATTCATATTTGACTGCTGTTTCTAAAAAGACGGGGATTAATACTCTCTTTTAAGTAATCAAAGGGTATTTGATTGACAAGCAAGTTTTTAAATAAACATAATTATTCAACACTTTCAAGTTCATCAGAAAAATAAATTTTACTTTTAATTTTTATGTGAAACTGTAATTGGAAAAATTCACTTTGAAGACGACATTGCAATTGGAAAGGAAAAGGGGAGAAGAAGTTTTTAACAGGGCTTATTAGAGAGAAGATGTCTTTTTTCAAAATTGGATGTGGCAAATGTTCTGGTTTCGTTAAAATTTTTTAAAAGAAATCAAATTTGGCTCCTTTTTTTATCCTGATGTCCATCTTCTTTGTCAGATCATTATATTACTGGGGAATACTGATTGCCCACAAAAACTCCGCTTTTGCCTTAGCTTTGTCTTTTCTACACGCACAGTAACTCGTCTTTTTAAAAACTGAATCCCCATAAAACCGAAATCCATGTTTAGTCTCACACACAATTTTTTTCTGATCGTTTTTAAAAAACCAATGGATTTTCCTTGGGTATTGAAACACACGCCTATTCCGGGGTTGCCATCGGGGTTTCCCTTTTTCAATGTAGGGGTCCGGGGAAATCTTAAAAACCACCATGACTGAGCCAAATCTGCGGGAAAACCCCTGGTCCACAAAGTAGATTTTGGGGGGAATTTTAACATGCTGTGAGACACAGCCCTTTGACTTTTATGCAAAGAAGGGTTTAAAAACCCTGAGGTGCGTCCCACGACGCCGGGCAATAACCTGTCGATTCGGGAAACCAAAAACGGTCGTCCGATGATGTTTTGACCCCTTTTTCACTCGGGTTTGGGGGTTTTTTTTTTTACCCCAAAAGTTTACAGAGAAAACGGTCCCATCAATTGTATGGGGGGTTTTGGGGCGAATCCAAAAATAGAATTTTTGGGGCGGTTTTTATTTTTTTTTTTTTACCCCCAAATCCAGAAAAAAAATTAACATGTTCCAAATTTTTGAAATCCAACCTTAAAATTTTTGTGTGGACTACAATTTGATTTTCTTTTAGGTCTATGCTTTTTTAAAATGGGTTTTAAAACCCCGAATCCCTGTAAAAATCCAAAAAAGCCCCCCTAAAAGAGTAATTTTTGGGAACGGGGACTTGCCAAATATCTGGACCCCCCACCGATACTTTTGGGGGGTATTATTTTTAAAAAGCAATTGATATCTAGTTCCCTACTAACTTAAAATAAAACAAAAAAAAAATTTTAAAAAAAACATTAAAAAAATACCAAAAACCCATAATTTACCAACAAAGTAGCTTCTTTAAAATAAAAAAAAAAAAAAAAAAAAAAAAAAAAAAAAAAATTAATGGGATTGCCGCATCCCTAATAATCCAAACTTTTAAAATTATTTGATCGGTACAATAAAAAAAAAATACCATGCAGAAATTGCCCTTTTTCATCCTCAAAAAAACGAAAAAAAAAACAAAAAAATATGCTTGTACCCCCCCAAACTAAAGAAAAAAAACCTACCTGCAAATAAAAATCATTAAACGCTCATCAACAAAAAAGTAAGAAGGTTTTTGTCCAAATGTAAAATTAAAATAACTTAATACTCAAGGGATAAGCAAGTTTTTTAGCACATTTTTTGGGCAGCATCGGCATCCGGGCGCTGCCATGGCCCGGCACCGGCGGCGATCGCTTAAGCGGCATGCGACTCCTAGGGGAGCGCATACAGCTGACGATACTATTGCATAGCAGAGAGAGCGCTCCCTGCATCGAAGAGGACTCCGGAAGGCCGCAAACAGACTTACGGCCTTCTGGAGTATCCGGCACAGGCGGCGTGCTATGTCATCACACCCCTTGTGCCAAGAAGACGACGGAGAAGCTCAGAGCAGCGGGGGAGAGAGGTGCGTAATGGCATTTAAAAAAAAAAACTGCCTACAGGGGACATTTTACTGCCTATATTTACCAGTAGCTAGCTGCTGCATTTCCCACCCTAGGCGTAACTCAAGTCAACAAGTTTTTCCAGTTTTTTGTGGCAAAATTAGGTGCCTTGGCTTATACTCGAGTGTATACGGTATATTAAGCAGCAAGTGAACAATCAGATCTTGAATATATTGGTACCATGAAAAATGGGCAAGTATAAGGAAATCAGCGACTGACAACGAGACTTGTGATGGCTAGATGACTGGTCAGGGAAACCTCCAAAAGACAGGTTTTAAAGGGGTGTTTCCTTTTAAGGAATTCATACTTAGCAAGAATGATCCAAGGAAGGAAAGCGGTACATCAGCAAAACTATCATGAACGCTCAAAACTGGTGGACATGGAAAGAAAAAAGCTCCCCCATCGGGTCCAATCCACCAATTAGCTACTGTAGAAAATATAGCTGAAGATCTTTGAAGCCTTGACCAGACATAGCTGTTTGGTGGCCTGACAGTAAGGTTTTAATTTTTATGGCTGATGGGGGGAAATATATATATATAATATATATATTATATATATATTTTTATATATAATATATTATATATATATATATATAATTCTCCTCCATCACCCATAACATTAAAACCTATACATACCTACTTACTGTGTGTATGTAGATTATATATATATATATATATATATATTATATTATATATAAAAATATAAAAATATTACATATATACACACACACACACACATACATACACATACAGTATGTAGGTATGTATACACACCTGATCTGTGATGCTATCGGATCCAGAAGCCTCATGGTTTTGTTAGTCTCTGAAGGAATAATGAATACTAGTCTAACACAATTACAGTTGTTGCTCCTCTAATCCTGCAAGTCAATCTACAGTGTACAAGAAGCTCCTATCAAGCCCTTGGCAGCTTGAGTTAAAATTAAAAGGCATACTTAACTGTGGAGACTGTCAAGTGTGGAAATAATATTTGTCCAGCTGGACAGCTTTCTTTTGTAGTGTCTAAATGAATGTTGAGATTCTGTCTTCTTGAAAGCTCCGGTGTCAGGAACGTAATGTGGACTGTTTGTGGTTTGACAGGGATTATTTAAAATCAATGAAGTGAAGGGAGCGAATGTGAGAAGGCAAAATTGACAGTGACCCCTCTGTATTATTCGGAATAGGATCATGATGACTTTTTTTATATGATTGCTTCTAAATGTTAGATTTCCTGTTAGGATTGTTAACCCACAAACAAAAATCAAATTTATTTTCTCATATTGTGCTTTATAATTTCACAGGTCCCAAATTTTGTACTAAATGATACTTTTCATATAGGTTACCCTTCCATACTACACCGGACATTAAGGCATATTGTCTAGTTGCCAAAAAAGGGGGAGAATAGACTTTGTGTCAGAATTCATAACTACGGTAAGTACATACATGCAAGCATTAGAGCAGGCATGCACAACCTGGGGGGAGCTGGGGATCCAAACATATGTTGAGAAAGCCCTACATTAGAGTATTTATACATGTTACAGTCAATCTATGGCATTGCAAAACAAATGGAAAGTATTGTGTATGTGCGCCCAAGTGTTTAAAGGGGATGTAACGCTTCCCTTAGTTCGGCTGATTCACACTGCTCTCAGTTCTCAACTCTGGAAATGCAGTGGCGTTTTTTCCCCTCCCAGCTGGGTGACATCATTCCCCCCCTTCACTGTGCTTGCTGGCTCCGGGGATCCCCCTCTCCGAGTCCACATGTCACTGTGTCTTCCCTGCAGTCTTATATGTAAGAGCTGTATACTTTCCACAGGCTGCATTAATCTACACTGAGCACTTCTCCTCTCACAGCTGGAGATGCTTTTATGAACGGCACAGATCTCGCTTCTATGCAAAGAGGTTAGGACCGGGACAAAACTGTTATGTTTTCTCATTGTAGAATCTGTTGCAGTCTGTTTCTGCTGGGTGTGGAGAGAGAAAATGCTACGGCCCCAAAACTCTGAGTCAGGCGGGGATCGACCAAATTGGGTGCTATTTCCTGATTGTGTAAGCCTTCAGTGTAATTCTGTTTCTTCTGCCTGTATAAAGTGAAATGTGACGGTCCCTTACTCTGAGTGAGAGAGACAGCCCCGTGAATTAGACCGGGGGCTGTACAGAACGTAAATGAGCTCTTAGCTAGTGAAATGCAAGGAGGAGGGATTCGACCAGGATGGAAATGAAGTGTAAACAAAACACAAGAAAAGGGAAATTACTGTGAATACAAGGAACAGCTTTGCTAATGAATCCAATTGCAAAGTTGCTTGTTTTCACTGTCCCCTTTTTTCTGAAGACCATTTAATTAAAATTTGATAAAACCCCTTTAAAGTGGGCAACAAAATGAAGACTTAAAGGGGTTGTCTCGCTACAAAGAATAGCTTTAAATTGTAGGGAACAAAAAATAAAGACATTTTCCAAATATATTGCTTTGTTCCTCTGTTTTCCCTAAGGAGATACAAGTGAAATTTTTGACTCCCTGGGTATTTCAGTTCCCTCAGTAACTGACCTTAAACAATTCTCCCCCTGCTGTTTGTTCAATGAGATAACAGTGAGTGACATCATCACACAGGTCTTGGCAGTGTCCTGTGTTTCTCAGCAGTAAAAAGCTTGATTTATGTAGAATAAACAGAACGTAATTAGGGCTTTTGTTTTGGGGATCAGTTAAAAAAGTCCTGTTAGTAGTTTGAGAAGCTAATCTGATCTAATTAGCAAACTGAAAGCACAGCAGGGCACTGAGCTGTACAAGCATGGAGTTTATGCAAATTAGTCAGTCTGAACCAGGGAAGTGGCAGAGTATTTCATTCATGCATTCTCTGAAACTTGAAGGGAGACTACTCCTTTAAGAAAAGATGCCAAAAGAGTTGGTAATTTATGCAAATTACAAATGTCTGCTAGACAGACAAGTCAGGAGAGCTGGCTTTACCCTAAACCCCCAAATGATGTACTATTACATCAGGCGTTTGCTTAGGGTATATGGAGCAGCCAGAAGACAGATAGATTACAGATGCTTAGCCACTTAGATGCCATGGTCAGTGTGACAGCAGCAAAATAAATTACGAAACTTGCTCTTCTGAATTCTTCTCTCAGCAATTGCAGGGGACCAAAATTTAAACGTAAGGCAGCTGAGGGCTATGGAATACCCCCAGGACTGCTATCACGGTGCTCCAAGAAAACAGCTTAAACTAGAGCTCATCCTGCAAAAAAAAAGAGCCCTCATATACATCGAGCAACAGAAAAACTAAAGCTATTGCTCTCAGAAAATGGTAATGAAAACAAATAAGAAAAAAAAAAAGACTTCAGTTTTTTATAAGCAGTAAAACAAAAGCTTCAGATATAAATTTGTTATCACCGGATTAACACTGACCCGCAAACTAAGGGTAACTTTGTCTGGATGTAGCGGCATTCTCCTGTTCTGGAGAAGATGGGACCCACATTTTTGGCAACTTGTGTGTGTGGGAGGCTTTCCTATAAGAGCTACACAAGGGGTCACTTCTGGGCTTTCCCGACCCTTTAACTACAGGCTGCAGTATCAGGGGAAAAGCCTAGAGCTGTAGCAACGGTATATTCTTTCCCATCCAAAGATGTAGGCTTTCGCCTCTGCCCCAATGGGTGGCCCCTGCTCCCCACTGCCCCAACGGGCGGCCTCTGGATCATTGATTAGCTTTCACTTCATTTGCTCTCCGAGATCAGTTCTGCTGCTCAGCCTCCTTCTCACTAATGTACTGCACTACCTCCTGCCATGTTTCTTATACATAGTATTACAGAAGAATAAAGAATTAGACACCATACACCACTCGTATCTTCTCTGGGTCACAGCCCAGCCAGAATTCCGGCATTTTACAGTGTGGGAATTTGAAGAACACTTTATTTTCGTCCACTCAGATCCTTGGAGTGTGATTTTGGAGAGTAGCAGCTAACACCCCACTTGTGGCATCTACAGGACATCGTGTAGTTATGCCTTCAAAAGCACAACACACTAAAGGGAGCATAGGTCACTATATATACAGTATATACATACACACACAGTATCTCACAAGTGAAGACACCTCACATTTTTGTAAATATTGTATTATATATTTTCATGGTGTAACACTGAAGATCACACTTAGCTACAATGTAAAGTAGGCGGCGTACAGCTTGTATAACGGTGTAAATTTACACCCCAAAGGATAAATAGATAAACTGTGCCCACAGTGTCAATATTTTGCGTGGACACCATTATTTTTCAGCACTGCCTTATAGAGAACCTGTCACATAGTTTTTGCCCCCCTGGCTGAGGACAGTACAAGCTAGTGTCAGACCTGCTGTTTCCAGCGCTGTGTCCCTTATTCTGTAAGATGCTGCAGTTTTAGGCCTCGTTCACACGGCTTATTTCAGAACGTATTTACAACGGATTTCCGATGTAAATACGTTCTGAAATCAGTTGAAAATCAGTTGCACATAAGTGCCACTAAGTGTGGCACGTATTTGTAACTGATTTCCCGACGGATTCACCATCTACAATCATTGGAGGAGGTGAATCCGTCCGGAAAGAATTGACATGTCAATTGTTTTTCCGTCCGGATTGCCGTCGTCAATCCGCGGCGGCAATCCGGAACGGAGTTTTGCGTCTTTTGTGAACGACGCGCCGTATTTTCTATTGAAATCAATAAAAATAGGCTGTGACTTATTTCGGACGGATTTGCCGAGGGATTTTTTCCGTCGGCAAATCCGTCCGAAATAAGCCGTGTGAACGAGGCCTTAGAGTATTTAGTGCTCAAATCTGCAGTTTTCAGCCAGAAAAAGCCATTTAAAACCCCGCCCACCTCAACTGATAAACCTATTACTTTGAATAGGTAGAAACATGAATAACTGTCAGCTAGCCCCGCCCACTGGCAGTTATTCACGTTCCTACCTATTCAGAGTAATAGGTTTATCAGTTGAAATGGGCGGGGCTAGCTTCAGGTGGGCGGCGTTTTAAATGACTGACTCTTTTCTGACTGAAAACTGCCGGGTTTGAGCACTAAATACTAGAAAACTCCAGCATCTTACAGAATAAGGGACACAGCACTGGGAACAGCAGGTCTGACACTAGCCTGTGCTGCCCTCAGCCATAAACTAGGTGACAAGTTCTCTTTAAATCTATTGGGCATGGAGTTCCCCGTCACAGGCTGCAGCCACTGCAATTCTCTTCTTCTCCTCCATGACAGCATAATGGAACTGATGGATGTTACAGACCTTGTGCTCCTCCACCTTCCATTTGAGGATGCCCCACAGAACGCAATCTCTTGATATGACGCTGAGCACATGCACTCAACTACATGGGCTGACCATGGCGAAGCCTGTTCTGAGTGGAAGGTGTCTTGCTAAGCCGCTGTATAGTCTTGGTCCCCGTGCTGCAGCTGTTTCAGGATGTTGGTAATCTTCTTATAACCTAGGCCATCTTTATAGCAACAATTTTCTTTTATGATCCTCAAAAGGTCCTCACAGCTGCCATGTTAACTTTCATTGACCAGCATGAGAGAGTGTGAGCGATAACACCAAATTTAACACACCTGCTCCCCATTCACACCCAAGACATTGTAACACTAACAAGTCCCAAGACACCGTGGAGGAAAAATGGCAAATTGGGCAGAATTTGTCCATTTTCACTTAGGGGTGTATTCACTATTGCTGCCAGTGGTTTAGACATTGATGGCTGTGTGGCATTATTTTGAGGGCACACCAAATTTACACTGTTATACAAGCTGTACACTGACTACGTTACATTGTATCAAAGTGTCATATCTTCAGTGTTGTGCCATAAGAAGATACACAGTAAAACAACATTTCAAAAAAAAAAAAAAAAAGTCACGCGTGAGATATTGTAAATATTGGCCCACAATATTGTAGCACACAAAGAAGCACTTTTCTGTTTTTCTCCAGTATTACCTCCTACAGAGCACAAACCTTTTTTCTGTCACGGCCCCTTTGGATATTTTGTATAGCCGACAAATGTTGGGCAGGTTATAAATTAGCAACTTAAACATTAGCCTGCTGTGTTTAGTAAAACATTTAATTAACCCACCCCTAATGTGATCCTGGCTCTGGGATGTCATCACTGCACCTGCTGATTGGCTGCAACAGTCATTTGCCACTGTCTTCCATCATGGTTCGGAGATGACTTGCTCCAAATGGTGGTGTAAGGCAGTGGCACAGATCCGCTGCAGCTCCGACGTCCTATTCAGCCAGAGCGCAAACAGAAGACGGGGGAGAGACGTCGCAGAGCCAGTTCTGGAACAGAGGTGAGGGCGAGAAAGGGGAGCGTGAAATACACTGGGAGCTGCTGCTCCGCCAAACTATCTATGCCTGTTACACTGTGCAGAGGTCGGCTGGCACCAGGAAGAACCTTTGACTTCGCAACAGTCTAAGTGGCTAACAGGCAAGGTCTGGACCAGTTCACAGACTTTACCTGCAGCTGCCCAATCACTGCCTCCACACACAGCGCTGCGAGACCTGCTGCCCAGGACCAACACGCACTAATAATGAAGAGCTACATCTCTGGCAGGGGGCGGACGTTCCACATACCTGCTACATAACATCTACGTAACTCAAGCAAACCTGCTCGTTTCCTACAGATTCTCTGTGAGACATCAGACTCTTATCAACCGCGGTTCTTAATTAGCACATGACATTAAGACAAGAACCCATTTGTAATAAAGGTCCAAATGCAACTGGCAAATTTAAATATTTGGACGCCGATTCTGGGGTAGATTCAGCGCTGAATCTGCCTCAGAACCTGTGGAATCCAACGGAAATCCGACTTACATTATGCCCGATGGAAAATTAGAGTCGTCATTAATACGACACCAATTTTCCTCAGTGAAATTTTTTTTTTAAAATTGACACCTCAATACCTTTAGAACGGATACTGCCCCTCACATTGTAGAATATAAGAGGCAGAGTATCTGTCTCTAAAATTTAGCATTGTATTCTCATGGGTGGATACGACGCAGATTCAGTGCTGAAAATTCCGTCTTGTCCTATTCCGTCATGTGAACCTATCATTGCAGGTCCAATAATACAAGCAAGGTGTGCTATGGGAGCTAAAGAGTACCTATCACCACCACACAAATACACAAAGATTGATGATAGATGAAATAAGACTTTTCTCAAATACATGTCATTAGCAAATCAGAGGATTTCCCTCAGTATAACAGGGGGAACAGGTTTTACTGTCCCTTTGTACCTCAGGAGAATCTTATTCTGTTGGGAGATACCAACTGTGCAGGGGGATCTGAGGACATAGCTGCTTGTACAGTGTGATCTGAGTCTCTCACTACATACAGTACAAAAGGCACAGCACACCGAGGACATAGTGCGACAGAGTTTACCTGTAGCTTCAGCCTCCTTACCCATAGAACACAGGCATCTGTATCACACTGCTGCTGGTGTGCACATGATGTAGGCTTACAGGTTCCACCCCTGCACAGTGGACTCTCCCAGCGCAGAAGCAGGAGATTTGATACAACTGTCAACAGTCATACATCAAGCCGTCATGTGCCGACTTGGCCTGACTTCAGAGCTGTCTTAAAGGGCCAGCGCTTTTTTTAAAAACAGAATTAGAAGTGAAGACAGAATTAGAGGTGAAATGCTTTGATTTTCCTAATGAAGCATATTTGAGAAAGTGTTTGTATTCTAGTCTTCTGTTACTTCATGAGGTTTCTCTGAAGGGAATAGGTCCTCTTTAAGCAATGTCATACATAGGCCCCAATTCTTAATATTTATTGACTGAATGGTAACTGGGTAGGTCCCAAAGGATTGACAAACAGCAAATGTGGTGCCAACATTCAAAAAGGGGTCAAAAGGTGATCCTGGAAACTATAGGCCGGTAAGTTTAACCTCTGTTGTAGGTAAAATGTTTGAAGGTTTTCTAAGAAATGTTATCCTGGAGTATCTCAGTGAAAATAAATGTATAACACCGTTCCAGCATTGGTTTATGAAGGATCGGTCCTGTCAAACTAATCTCACCAGTTTCTATGAGGAGGTTAGTTCTAGCCTGGATTGGGGTGAGGTATTGGATGTTCCATATCTAGATTTTTCTAAAGCATTTGATACTGTGCCACATAAAAGGTTGGTAAGTAAAATGAGAATGCTTGGACTAGGGGAAAATGTGTGCAAGTGGGTAAGTAACTGGCTCAGTGACCGAAAATAAAGGGTGGTGATTAAAGGTACATACTCAGACTGGATCCCTGGTACTAGTGGGGTACCACAGGGGTCAGTATTAGCCCTTATTCTCTTTATTATATCCATTAATGATTTTAAACATGGATTGCACAGTAGAATATCGATCTTTGCAGACGATACTAAGCTCTGTGAAGTAATCAACACAATAGATGATAATGTGTTATTACAAAGGGATCTGGATAAGTTGGAGGCCTAGGCATAGAAGTGGTGGATGAGCTTTAACACAGATAAATGAAAGGTTATGCACATGGGGGGGGGGGGGGGGGGCGGGGGAGAATCCATTCCATGATTATTTGGAAAAACGCTGGAAAGAAGTGACATGTAGAAGGACTTGGGAATCTTAGTGGACAGTAAACATAATTGCAGCAGCCAGTTTCAGGCAGCAGCTGCCAAAGGAAACAGGATTACGTGGTGTATTAAAAGGGGCATAGATGCACATGATGGGAACATTATTCTCCCATTATACAAGTAACTGGTCAGGCCACACATGGAATATAATGTACAGTTTTGGCACTGGTGCACTGGAAAGACATTGTAGAGCTTGAACAGGTTCAAAGGCTGGCAACAAAAAATAATAAAAGGACTGGGTGGACTACAGTACCCAGAAAGATTAGGGTTATTTAGTTTGGAGAAAACACGGCTTTGGGGGTGAGGGCCATAATAAATAGATTAAAGGTCAATATAGAGATCTCTCCCAGGATCTATTTATATCCAGGATTAGCAAAGTACCCTACATAAAAATGGCAACAAAGTATATATGAAATAGTGCCAAATTACCACATCAACAACACCAGCAAAAGTACACCCTCAAGCAGTGCAAAAGTACCCCACATGAACTATGCCAGCAAAGTACTTCATGTAAAAATGCCAACAGAGTAGAACTCAAATTGTGCCAAATTTAGCCTACATGAACAATGCCAGTGGAGCGTACCATCAAATAGTACCAGCAAACTACCCCACATGAACAGAGGCAGAAGGGTGCACCTTCAGTAACAGAAAGGTACACAAAAAAAAAAAAAAAAAGGACCCCCTGAAGCAATAAGGATAAGTTTACACAGCATTTCTTAAAAGCATTGTCGAGTAAGTTTCACATATTGAAAAACAGACCCCGAACGCATTTAACAATGTTCAAGTGTGATTACATTGATTTCAATGTAAAAATATAAACTGTGGTTCAGACGATACTTGTTTTACATACGTTTTTGCATTGTGTTAAATGGATGTGTTCAAAGAACTGACTGACAATTCCTGATCCGTTTAGCACATTGAAAAGCCCATAGAAACAATAGTGATACGATTTTGCAGTCCAGAAAACATATCCAAAAAAATAGCACACTTTGTGGTACGTTTCTGGATGTGTTTAACGCAATACATTTTACCTACTGCAAAAATGTATCCAAGATGCTGTGTGAACATATAGTAAATAACTGCAACAGTGTCAGAAGAGTATCTTACGCAAAGAACCCCACCAAAGTAACCCATAGGCAACGTTCACACGGCTTTAAATGGGACGTATTTCACGCCGTACTGCGCGAAATATGGGGAGAGATATGTCCCAGTCATCACGGTAATCCACAATCCTCAGAGAACTATGGATTACGTCTCCTCTCCCTCCTCGCACAATACGGCGAGCGGGGAGAAAGTGACGTCAATTATTCACGGCGTATACGCGCCGAGAATAATGAATGTCTATGGGGCCGGCGAGCTGCCGACACCCCGCCCCCGTACACACAGTGTAATTGCGGGCGAAATACGTCCCACAATTACACAGTGTGAACCTAGCCATAGGAGTGCACCTTCACTGACAGTGCTATCATAGCACTACCTGCCATATAGCCATAGAGTTACATGAACACATGGCCGCCTGCAGCTGGCACAGGGAGAATTCCTATGCAGACAGATTTATACAGCATACGCCGAAGTTGATGAAAACTCTATGACTATGTTCACCAAGGTCAAACTTTGAATGTTATGCCGATTCCAGTGAAAGCTGCCTCAAAGGCAATGCATCTCGAAGACTGGATTTACACTTAGAGCCTCATGTATGAAAACGGTCAAGGTCTAAGCCTTTCTTTGTTGCCCATAGCAACTAGAGCTTCCCGTCTATTTTTTCAGAGGGCTATATGAAATTAAACGGGAGCTCTGATTGTCTTTGTTGCCCATAGCAACCAGTCTTAGGCCTAGACAGTTTTCTTACATGTGGTACTTAATTTTTTTCATGCGCTTTTTAATTAGTAAACAGGCATTCTATGTATCAAAAGATGCATTAAAAACTGTTCCTTTTGCTTGATAGGGGATAATGCCTTTTTTTTTTTTTCCCCCCCACATTTCATGTAATGCAGAAAACTGAGCTCATCTGTGTCCCTAAAATGTGGTAAAATCCGTATCAAGAGGTTATTCCTGGGATCTATGCTGTGTATTACACAGAGAAATATGCTGTATGCAGGGGCGTAACTAGGG
Organism: Phyllomedusa bahiana; assembly: GCA_025379985.1. Lineage (NCBI taxonomy): Eukaryota > Metazoa > Chordata > Amphibia > Anura > Hylidae > Phyllomedusa > Phyllomedusa bahiana. Next base: position 13,561 of record JAODAL010063895.1, read on the forward strand.
AAGCCAGGGCCCCAAAGCAAACTTTTAGATGGGGGCCCTCTACCCCCCTCCTCACCCACCTCCCTGACCACGACCATGTACCAGGACATGCTGTTAGATAATATAGATAATACAAGGGGTAAATACCTCACCATACATCTCCCCATCATACTGCTACCAATCAAATCCCACTATACTAAGACCAGCATTACCAATAACCCTACTACATATGGACCTGATTATACCGCCAGAACATGACCACAAATTACCACCACAAAGTGACTGAATAATACCCCTAAACTATTATTGATCAGTACACAAAGACCAACAGTACCGCCATATAGTGACCATATAGTGGTAGATACTAGTGTACACAGGCTCTGCAGACTGTATATAACCACCATACAGTGACCATATAGTGGTAGATACCAGTGTACACAGGCTCTGTAGACTATATATAACCACCATACAGTGACCATATAGTGGTAAATCACCAGTGTACACAAGCTCTGTAGACATAAGTGATTACAGTGTAGTTACATCTTGTGATTCACAGGTGACGTTTCTCTGACGAGTCGTTGACTTTCCCTTTTGTTCTGCATCCGGTCCAGTCCGCCATCTTGATGACATCTCCCGAACACTTGTCCCTGGAGATTTAGACACAAATATCTTAGAATCCTGACTTTTCCAGCCCCTGGCTATATGGGGTCCATTTAGGCAGGCAGGGTTTAGATAGGATATATGGGGCCCCAAATAGGCAGGGTTTAGATAGGATATATGGGGCCCCAAATAGGCAAGGTTTAGGTAGCCAATAGAGTGGGCCCCTATAGGTAAGCAGGGTTAGGTAGCATAGGGAGCCATACAGGTAGACAGGGGTTAGGTGGGGTATAGGGGCCATGTAGGTAGGCAAGCTTTAGGGGGCTATATAGGCAGACAGGCTTCACGGTAGCTATAGAGATATTCAGGCAGGCAGACTTAGAGCTATATAGAAAGCCTTTAGGGGGCTTTAAAGGCAGGCTAGGGGGCTATACAGGCAGGCTAAGCGAGCGCATACGGCAGGCGGCTTAGGGGGCGCATACGGCAGGCGGCTTAGGGGGCGCAGGCGGCTAAGGGGGCGCAGGCGGCTAAGGGGGCGCAGGCGGCTAAGGGGGCGCAGGCGGCTAAGGGGGCGCAGGCGGCTAAGGGGGCGCAGGCGGCTAAGGGGGCGCATACGGCAGGCGGCTAAGGGGGCGCATACGGCAGGCGGCTAAGGGCGCGCATACGGCAGGCGGCTAAGGGGGCGCATAAAGCAGGCGGCTAAGGGGCCATACGGCAGGCGCTAAGGGGGCGCATACGGGAGGCGGCTAAGGGGGCGCATACGGCAGGCGGCTAAGGGGGCGCATACGGCAGGCGGCTAAGGGGGCGCATACGGCAGGCGGCTAAGGGGGCGCATACGGCAGGCAGCTAAGGGGGCGCATACGGCAGGCGGCTAAGGGGGGCGCATACGGCAGGCGGCTAAGGGGGCGCATACGGCAGGCGGCTTAGGGGGCGCATACGGCAGGCGGCTTAGGGGGCGCATACGGCAGGCGGCTTAGGGGGCGCATACGGCAGGCGGCTTAGGGGCCCGAGGGCCCGGGCGTTCAGAGGCGGGATGCGCCGGGCCCCTCAGCTCCCCGCAGTGAACTGTTAAGTTCACTGCCGGCAGGCCCAGGAGCGGCATTACCGGGGTAGCGGACGCGGTAGCAGCGCACGGGCCCCGGAGCAACTGCTACCCCGCTAGTTACGCCCCTGGCTGTATGAATCTAGTACATGAACAGATTTTCGGCAGGTCCATTCACATGCATGAGAAATTTTCTGTAATCTACACATCTCCTGCCCAAATCCGGGCAGCAGCTCGCCGGTCCCATAGACTTTCATTATCCATGGCGCGTATCCCGCCGGGATAATGTGCATGTCACTTTCTCGCCGTATTTCGCGAGCGGGGAGAGGAGACGGCATCCATAGTTCTCTGTGAGAACTGTGGATTACCGTAATGCCTGGGACGGATTTCGGCCGTATTACAGCGCAGTACAGCGCACAATACGGAACGAAATCCGTCCCAAAATCAGCTGTGTGAACATAGCCTTAGAGTTTGTCAATAAGAAACATACACAAGCTCCTGTGCTGCTGACAAAACACAGCAAGGAGTGACATCACTATTCCAGCTAAGGCTTCAAAAGAAGAAAGAGATGGTCGGTAACCTTGGGAAGCTTGTGCGCACAAGCAGGAGATAAGAACTGCTCTAGCGCTGAAAGAGTAAAATCAGAACAGCAGTGTATTTGGTAATAGTCTTTAGTTAACTTTACCCTAATCTATGTGGTGAGAGTACCTTTTTAACAAAATCTATGAATCTTAGGGCATGTCCCCACGGCACGGGTTTTCGGACGTTTTTTCAGCCAGTTTGCGGTTTTTCAGACCGCCTGAAAAACCGGCCAAAAACTAGCACAATGGTGCTCTATGGAAAACCCGTTGCAAAACCCGTCCCTCTGCAAGGGTTTTCCGTCGGGCGGTTTTTCTGCCCGGTGTCCGGCCGCAAAACATTTAACATGCAAATTCTTACGTCCGGTTTCCGGACGGAATCTGTGCATGTCAATGTGAAAAGCCGACCCCCCCCCCCCCCCCCCCCCCCCCCCCGTAGCCGTGGGGACGGCTGCAAAACAGGACAAATACCAGCCGGCAAACCGACCAGTATTTGTCCTGTGCAGTGGGGACGCGCCCTTATTGTTTAAGGCATGATTCAGGAAAATTCAGGGGGTTTCTGTGGAATGGACAGAAGCCCAGAATCGGTTTGCTCCTCCTTAGTCCACATCGTGCCCATGGGGGGATTAACTTCCCACAAATCCACAAGTACAACCTAGCAGCCCAACTGCGAGTGGTGGGCGACTGGTTGACAAATTCCTATGTTCTATGCTGACACCGACTTGGATGCCCAGTTCATGCCAGATATCTCATTATCCAACCTTTTACACCTACCATACTCAGAACTACCTGACCTTGTGAAACAAAACCCGCAAATAATGTCCGCCTGGTGAGCATGAACAAAATCGACGCACAACTGCGCCTTAACCCTAACTATTCGCTCCTCTTATCGTTCACAAACAACACACATTTCCAAGGAGGGAAGTCCCATAGCCAATTCAGGATATGGCATTTGGTGGGGGTCCAAAACATTGCCTCATTGGTGGACATACAGAGAAGAAAACTTCTGACCTTCAATGAAGCTAAATTTAAATATGAGGGAATGTCAGGGAACCCATTTTACTACCTACAAGCATGTAGCTATGTACACAATCTTGAAGGCGTGGACGGACCCATTCCTCCACATAACGAGCCACTTACAGAGCTCCAAAAACGTAATTACGCGCTTTTACCATCTTCTGCGCTCACCAATAGACTACTCGAAAAAACCCCGGGGTTAAAGCAACTGGACAAAGGACTTCCCTCCATACCCAAGGATATCACACTGTCAAACAAAAGCGGCGAAATATCCCCCCAGAACGACATACGGGAAAGGTTTTCTAATTTTGCCTCAGAGCATAATACCCCAAAAAAGGGGGGTTTTGCGATGGGTAATCCGGGGCCCCATCCTGTCCAAAGTTGTAGTCCACATACAAATTTTTTTCCTGCCTAGTTCATCCCCCACAAATACAACAATTCTGGATACGAGTGCGGACTTTCATGACCACTCATTTGCTACCTACAGTACAGACCAAAAATTTGGATACACCTCTCTTTTCCCCAATTTTCTGTTTTTTTTCATTTTATAAAAATTTAGATTCACACTGAACATAAAAACAAAATGAATTAAACACATGTAATTATATATTTTAACAAAAAAGTGTGAAACAACTGAAAAATGTCTTATATTCTAGGTTTTCAAATAGCCCTTTTTTTGCTTGATTACTGTTTTTGCAACTCTTGGCATTCTCTTGATAAGCTCAAGGGGGTAGTCCCTAAAATGGTTTTTTTCACTTCACAGGGGTCCCCGTCGGGTTTAATAAGGGATTTTTTCCCTTATAAAGGGGGTTTTGAGACCATCAGTTTTGTTTTTCAGGTCAGGGGGATAACAGCTGATAGTCCACTGAATGGACTTTTAGAATTTCTATTATGGCAAAAAAAAAAAGCAATAAGTAAAGAAAAACAGTGGCCATCATTATTTTTTAAAGAAAGAAGTCATCGCCAAAAAATTGCGGAAATTTTGAAATTTGCCCCCCAATTTCAAGGGCAAAAACCTCAAGCCTAAAAGAAACGGGCTCACATGGGAACGCCCAGAAAGGAAGCCCAAAAGATCACCTCTGCTGCAGAGGATAAGCTCATCCATCACCACCCTCAGAAACCGCGGGTTTAAACCCGCAGCTCAATTAAGACCAGGTCAATCCCACACAGGGGTTCTAGCAGCAAACATCTCTACAACAACTTTTAAGAGGAACGTGTGCAGCACCTTTTCTGGAAAAATAGCTCTAGGAAACCACTGCAAGGACAGGCAACAACCCAAAAGAACTTGTTTGGGGAAAGAACACAAGAATGGGCATTAGCCGGGGAAAACGTGCTTTTGGGCTGATATCCAAAAATTTTTTTTTCCCCAAAAGGTTTTTTTGTGCGCACAGAAAAGGTGAACGAAGGACTTCAGGGGGTTCCCCCCCAAAAAATTGATTTTGGGGGGGCTTTCCCCCCCCCCCCCTTTTTTTTTTTTTAAAAAAACCCCTTACCCCCCCCCCCCACTTTTTTCCCTTTTCAATTACCCCCCCAAAAAAAACCCAATACCCCCCCCCCCCAACCTATGACCAAAAAAAGGGGGGGGCCCCCCCCCCCCCCCCACCCCCCCTCACAAGCCCCGGGGGGGCCCCCCCGGGGCCCGGCAAAAAGCCCCCCCTTCCGGGGGCCCCCCCCCCCTTTTTTAAAGAAATCCCTTTTTCAAAGATAACAAACCCCCAATCCTTTTTAAGAAATGAAAGAAATTTGTTTTTCCTTTTTTTATTAAATTTTCCCCAAAGTTTTAATTATATTTTTAAAGTTAGTGGCCCACATTTTTTTTTAAAAAAAAAAAAGAAAAAATGTTGGAATAAAGGGGGTTTTTAAATTTTTGGGTTTAAACTTAAGCCCCCAAAGGCCCGGGGGGTTTTGCACCCCCCAAAATTCCCCCCCTAAAAACTTGTTATATTTCAGGGAACCCGGGAATTTTAACCAACATTTTCCCCAAAACCCCCCCCTTAACTTTAAAAATTTTTCCCCTTTAAAAAAAAATGTGGAAGGGGTCCCAAAAGAAAAAAAAACCCTTTTTTTTCTAGGGAAACCTTTTTTGCATCCCCCCCTAAAAAAATTAAAAAAAGGTGTTTTTCCTCAAAAGATTTTAAAAAAAAATATAACCCCAGCTCAATAAAAAACTTGAAAAATTTTTTTCCAACTTCCGAAGGTGTGAGCGTCCAAACCCCCCCTTTTTTTTTAGGGT
>JAODAL010063896.1:0-19006 GCA_025379985.1 Phyllomedusa bahiana
AAAATTGCTAGTGTATAATGTTTTTTACGTGTTACCCATAGAAAGTAGTAAAAGAGTAAAGGGGAATAGGCGATCCTTTTAGAGGCCAATGAGTTTTTTTGTGGTGAGCTTTCGAGAAAAACTAGCTCCCTTTTAGACATGATGAATAAAAAAATTTGAAAATTCCAGGTTTTTATAACAAAGACATGGCCCTTTAAAGGATTTAGAATTTTAAAATAACAAAATGAAATTAAGCAAAAAGTATTTAAAAAGGCAAAAATTAACTTCGGGAAAAAAATTGTGGGCATGACAGAGGGGTCGTAATTCCCGTCTTATTACACCCTACGTGTAATTTGGGGCCCATCCAGTTCAAATAGTTTGACAAAAAACTAGCAGAATTTTTAACCCTTTTTTGAGAGTTGAAATTTTTGCATTTTTTTAAATTCCCATTCCTTTCTCCCCCTCTGCGTTTTAAAAATGCCCCATTAAAAACAATTTAGATTTCAATACAGTGGTCCCTTGGGAAGGTTGTCCCAGGGGAAGATCAGTTCTACTTTTATTAATAGGGAATTGTGGGAGTTATGCGCTGGCTGAGTCTTTCCCCTTTTTCCCCCCACATAAAGGCTGTGGTGGGGCTTGGCAAAAATAATCAGTAACCACATTGAGAACTGCGGAAAAAATGCCCCCTAATTGTGCACCTGTGGGCTGGGGGAAGGTACACTGTAGCAGTGTGGTGTGCCTGGGGTTTGACTGTTTTGGGGCAGGGTGGGGTCCCTTTTCAGTTGGGGCTTCGGGGCTCTCGGACAATAATCCCCCGCGGTTTGGTGGTTCCCGAAAGGAGAGGAGAGGGGGGACTGGGAATATGTCTTTGGTCTATTGCTTATGTAGAAAGGTTGAAGTTTTTGGAAAATTTCGTGGGATCTCCAGTGTGGGTTGTAGGTTCCCAAAGGGGATCGTTCTTCCTTTGGGTCTTTTGTAGTGAGCGATGTCTCTGTGATGGCGGCCGCTTTGTGATTTGATTGTCCGTCTTTTTGGGTTTTTAAATTTTAATTGGAGAAATTTTTTCCTAGATCCGGAGGGGTTTGTCCCGGTGTCTTGTTTGGGCAAAGACTAGCCAGCCAGAACCCACGATTCATATTAAAAAAGTAGAATGATCTTTCCCGTGGCACAAATTTCCCCGGAGGACCCTGTTTGAAATTGAAGATTGTGGTTTTTAAAGGGCATTTTTAAAAGGAGGTAGAGAAAAGGGTGGGAATTTAAATTTAAAGCAAAAAAATTTAGATTGCAAAATGGGTTAAATATTATGTAGTTTTATGTAAATTATGTGAACTGTTGGCCCAAATTACACGTGAGGCTGTGAGATAAGACGGAGTTTTATCCCCCCTTGTCATTGCCCACAATTTTCCGATGTTTTTGTTGACTGTTGAAAATGATTGTTTGTTTTTATTGCATTTTTTTTTTTTTAAGAATTCAAAGATCTTTAAAGGCCCATGTTTGTGTGTAAAAAGCCTTGAATTTTCAATTTCTTGTATTACATGTTGAAGAAGGGGTAGTTCCTCGAAAGTAAATAAAATTACTAGTTGGTCTAAAAGGTATCCCCTGATTTTTACTTTTATATGGCATGTAAAATTTGGTTTGGGGTGGTGGGGTTTGGGGTAGAGTCGGTCCCCTGGAGAGATTGGTTATCTTGGGGGTTTAGGGCATCCCCCAGGGGTTTGAGGTGGGCTAATGTCTTTTTCTCCCCCATCACCCAATTTTCCCCCCCCTTTGGTTGAACTTTGTGGACATGTCTTCTTTCAACGTATAACTATTTAATATGTAATATGTCTTTGGGGTAAAGGGAAAATTTTGGGTATGGCAGGACTGAGGGAAACAATATTTTTTTTGACTGGAAGGGGTTGGGCCCCGAGGAAAGGTTTGGGGCGGGGGTTGAAATTCTGGACGCGCATCATCAGAAATTTTCCCCACTCCAGAAAGGGGGGGCCAAAAAGGGCCCTTTATTGATTCGCTCCCTGGATGGCTTACGCCGTTGGGGTGGTCGGGAAAAGTATTCGACGTGAAAAGGTGTAGTCATGCCCGTTCAATAAATTGTGGGTTGAAAGACCCCTTTTTTCGGCACTTTTTAAAAATCTGGGGGTCATGCAGGTTTTGGGCAAATTGTGTGGCCAGGAAGGTATAGTCAATGTCCAGTTCAACTAATATGGTCGTTGAAAGACTCCTTTTTCCGGCACTTTTTAATCTGTGGGTCAGACAGGTTTAATGGTCTTACTGCGGTCCAGGACAGGTATAGTCAATGTCCAGTTTGTAACGGCTGAGTAGTGGATCCACTGGACCACCGCAAGCGATGGTAGTTAAGCCACGCCAGGGAACGGAATCTAAGTAGCCCCCGGTTTTCACCAGAGCCCGCCGCAAAGCGGGATGGACTTGCTGCGGTGTGAGGCTATCAGGTCGTCCTCCCTGACGTGACTTGCTTGCGATGGCGGCCGAGGTGCAGCGAGGTACAGAATCGTAGTCCAGGAATTGTAGTCGTGGGCAGCCCGTAAGGTCAGGGCAGGCGGCAATGGTTCGTGGTCGTGGACAGGCAGGAAGGTCAGGGCAGGTGGCAGAAGTTCGGACTCGAGAAACGTAGCAAGGGGTCTGGTACACGGTAAGGCGAGAATATACTTTTGGAACGCTTTCTCTAGGGCTTGGGGGCAACATATCCAGAAAAGGAAGGTCCGCTGAGTCACCAATAAATAGGGGCAGCCCTGGCAAGCAGCCAATTATCGGCACGCTGGCCCTTTAAATGCACAAGGACGAGTGCGCGCTAGAGAGCGGGCACGCGCGCCACGGCCAGCAGGGGACGCTGACAGAGCAGGAACGAGGTCAGGTGAGTGACCAGAGCGAGCGCGCCCGCTGCCCGTCCCGCGGCCAGCAGCGCCACCCGTCCCGGGCAGGGATCCCGGAGAGAGGGCACGGGGGCGCCTGTGGCCCGTGGGCCAGTGCGCGGCGCCGCCCACTAAAGTACCCCCCCTCCCCTTAGGTCTCCCCCTCTTTTAGGCCGAAGGAACCTGCGAACAAGATCCTGGTCCAAGATATTATATTCTGGTTCCCAGGACCTCTCTTCGGGACCGAAGCCCTTCCAGTCGACCAGGAAGAACCTTTTACCCCTGACGGTCCTCATGGCCAAGATATCCTTGACCTCAAATACATCGGAGGGCTCTACCACCGGAGAAGGAGACGCACTCTTTCGAGAGAACCGTTTCAAGAACAGGGGCTTTAGGAGGGAGACGTGGAAGGTGTTAGGAATCCGAAGAGAAGGGGGGGTAGGCAGAGCTTGTAGCACACTGGATTAATCTGATGGAGCACTCTAAAAGGACCCAGAAACGCGGACCAATTTTAGCTGGGGACCTTGGAGGCGTACTTTATCTGGCAGAGAGCCACACCTTATCTCCTGGCTGGAATGTGGGGGGGGGGCCTCTCCTCTTGTCGGCCTGGGCCCTTCATGCGGGCAGAGGCCGGATTAAGGCAAGTCGGGTCTCCGCCAAATGGCCTTGTTTGTCTGCACTTGGTTTCCACAAGGGAACCTCGGAAGTCTAGCCAAGGGGGGGGGTGGCGTGGGTGACGACCGTAGACACCAGGAATGGAGAAACGCCTGTAGAATCAGAGTCCGATGGTTGTAGGAGAACTCAGCCCAGGGAAAAGCAGCTCGGCCAGTTGTCCTGATGGCCGGATGCAAAAATGGCGCAGGTATTCGCCCAATATCTGATTCACCCTTCCATTGACCTTTAGTCTGGGGATGGTAGGCAGAAAGAAAAGTCCAATTTAATTTGCAAGCGAGCCCACGGGGCCCCGCCAAAACTTGAAGACAAATTGACGCCCGATCAGAACGATATGCGGGGTAATCCATGCAGACGAAAAATATGTGGAAGAAATGTCCCCCCAGTTGAGGAGTGGGGGAAAGACCGGGGAGTGGCATGAAGTGGGACATTTTAGAGAATCGTCAGGGGACCACTAGATGACAGAATTCCCCAAAGGGGGAAGGTCCGTGATGAAGTCCATGCCTATGTGTGCCCATGGAGACTCGGGGACGGCGGGAGAGACTAAGAGGCCCGAGGGCCTATGGCGTGGAACCTTGTTCCGGGCACACGTGACACAGGAGAGAACAAAGTCTTTGATTTCCTGGGGCAGGGTTGGCCACCAGTAGCGCCGTGAGATGAGGGCGTGGGACTTTCAGATCCCGGGGTGACCAGCCAGAAGAGAACTATGCCCCCACTCCAGAATTCTCCATCTGAGCGCTGGACGAACGGAGGTTTTGCCCAGTGGTTCCCCTCCGAAGATCACGGGAAAGCCGGTGGATCAGCCGTTCGGGAGTAATAATGTGCTGGGCAAGGGGTTCTTCTCCAGTAAGTCAGAGGTTTGGGAGAGGCATCAGCCTTGACGTTCCTTCTCGGCCGGCCGGGAGTGTATCCTGAAGGTCAAAGCGAGAGAAAAAAGAGTAAACCACCTCCTGGAGGATTACAAAACGCTGGGCAGTCTGGAGGTACTGAAGATTCTTGTGGTCCGTGAAGACTCGAATTTGGGTGACGGGCCCCCCCCCAAAGCAAATTGTCGCCCTCTCCAGAGCCCATTTGAGGGCCCAGGCAGTTCCCGTTCTCCTATGGTGTAGTTACGTTCAGCCGGGGAGAAGGTCCTGGAGAAAAAAACGCAAGTAACCGTTTTCCCTTTTAGGACCTTTGGGGTTTCGGGGCCCGCCCCTGCTCCTACGGGAGAGGCATCACCTCCAGGCTGAAGGGCTTATCGGATGAACCAGGATAGGTACCGAAGAAAATGCTGACTTCAGTTGAGAGGAATGCTACCTCAGCAGACGGGGGCCAACATCTCGGATTGGCATTCTTCTGGGAAGAGCCACGATGGACCCACCAGCGAAGAGAAGTGGGGAAAACTTCCGGGTAGTAGTTGGCGAATCCCAGGAAGCGTTGAATCGCCAAAGACGAAGGGTGGGGCCCAATGCTGGATCGCGGAAAGTTTAGTGGGTCCATCTGCAGACCACGATTGGAGACTATGTACCCAAGGAAAGGAGGACTGGCCTGGTGGACCGACACTTCTCCAGCTTGGCATACAGTCGATTGTTCCCAGACGTCGCAGGACCTGGCGTACTTGTACCGATGAGTCTGTAGTCAGGAGAAAAAATCAGAATATCGTCCGATACACTATGACGCAGGTGTACAGCAAGTCTCTGAATCGTCATTTGACGAATTCCGAATAGGCGGGGGCGTTGCATAGCCAAAAGGCATCACGAGATACTCGAATGACCGTCCGGGTGTTGAAAGCCGTTTTCCACTCGTCCCCCTCACGGATTCTGATGAGGTTATAGGCACCGCGCAGGTCCAATTTAGTAAAACCTTGGGTCCACGAAGACGATCAAAGAGCTCCGATATCAGGGGGAGGGTAGCAATTCTTCACCGTGATTTTTGTTCAGCCCTCTGTAATCGATACACGGCCGAAGAGACCCGTCTTTCTTCTGGCGAAAAAGAAGCAGCACGGCGGGCGAGGAGGACTTGCGTATGAACCCCTTTTCCAAATTCTCCCGTTTTTTAAGCCGATATGGCCTGAGTCTCGGGCACGGACGAGGGTAGACCCTACCCCGTGGGGATGGTTCCGGGAAAGGGGGTCTATGGGACAGTCATATGGCCGATGGGGTGGTAGCTTTCAGCCTGTTTCTCCGAGAACACATCTCCAAAATCCTGGTTACTCCGCTGGAGACCCGGTAGAGACTTGACGGGGCGACTGGGAAGGAGAGATGGACACCGGGCGGGGGTGCCACCCAAACAGAGATTTTTGGCACTCCAATCCCCCGCGTAGAACTTCGCCTGTCCTCCAATCAAGCGTAGGGGCGTTTACGTTGCAGCCAGGGTACCCCAACGGGATCGCCGGAAGAAGCGCGAGGGCAGGACATGAAAGGAGATCTTCTCCGTATGTAGGACCCCTACCGGAGGGAAACGGGCGGGTGATGAACTGGATGGAGTCGCTGAGAAGTCCCCACTGCGGATGAGATGAGCAACAGCTTTTCCAAGCGGATGACTGGCACGTGATAGGGACAACAAGGAGGCATGAATAAAGTTCCGGCAGAGCCGGGAGTTCAGGAAGGCGGGGAACCCGAAAAGATTGGCCAGCATCGTGGTTACCTCCACTGGCAAACATCAGTCGTGGGGAGGAAGACTGAGCACCTAGGGACGCCTCTTCTACGGCTCCTAGGTTGCGGCTTTCCCGAATGCTGAGGACGCTGCGGACAACTTCTACGAAAATGGTCCGGCTGGCGGGGAGTTCGCCATCCAGGCGGCGGGACAGCTCGAAAATTGGACAAGTGAGCACGGTCCCCCTGCAGGGGTTTTTCGGTGGAAACCTGTGGAGGGGCAGCGGAGATCTCTGGAAACACAGGGGGCCAGACGAGGTAGACGGCGAGGGTTTTGTGCCGTAATTCATGCCTGGCGGAGCTCCTGTGTCTATCTGCCAAAATGCCACGTCAATGCTGTGGCCAGGTGGATGAGCTCGCTCAACGAAGATGGAAGATCCCTTGCTGCCAGTGGTCTTTACTCTGCTTGACAGGCCTTCTTGAAAGTAGGCAGAGGGGGGGTCATTCCCCAAAAGCTCGGAGGTAGGGTGCGGAACTGGACCGCATAATCTCCTACGGAGGAGTCCCCTGACTTAGGTTCAATAACGCTTTTCTCCGCAGAAGACGCTCGCGCAGGCTCCTCGAAGACGCTGCGGAAGTCTGAGAGGAAGGCCTGTAGGTCTGCGGTCCCACAGAGGGGTCACCCAGACCAGGGCCTTCCCGGATACAGGCTCAACCACGAATGCCACCCTTTGACCTTTCGGAGGAAAATAGTCGGCCCTCAACTCCACGTTATAGAGCACTGCGTGATGAAACCTCGCAAAGCTTCGAGTCCCCGTCCAACTTGGAGGGTAGAGGAAGACGAAGCTTGGGGGCCCCCGGTTGCCAGCGGGACGGCCCGGGGGTATAGGAACCGCTGGGCCCAAGAGGCAGGTTTGCGCTGTGGGACGCCAGGAATTGCCACATCATGGCGGACAGCTGACCCAATTGCTGTGCTTGCTGCGCGATCTGCTGCGACTGTTGGGTGACAATGTTCGTGAGATCCGCAAGACTTGGCAGGGGCACCTTGGCGGGATCCATGGCTGGATCTAACTGTAACGGCTGGGTGGTGGATCCTCTGGACCACCGCAAGCGATGGTAGTTAAACCACGCCAGGGAACGGACTCGAAGTAGCCCCCTGTTTTCACCAGAGCCCGCCGCAAAGCAGGATGGACTTGCTGCGGCGTAAGGGGTACCAGGTTTGTCCCCTGACGTGACTTGCTTGCGATGGGGCCGAGGTGCGTGAGGTACAGAATCGTAGTCCAGGAATCGTAGTCCTGGGCAGGCCGTAAGGTCAGGGCAGGCGGCAATGGTTCGTGGTCGTGGACAGGCAGGAAGGTCAGAGCAGGCGGCAGAGGTTCGGAGTCGAGAAACGAAGCAAGGGGTCTGGTACATGGTAAGGCGAGAATATACTTTTGGAACGCTTTCTCTAGGGCTCGGGGTAACATAAATCCAGCAAAGGAAGTCCCGCTGACGTCAACAATAAATAGGGGCAGCACCTGGCAAGCAGCTAATTATCGGCGCGCTGGCCCTTTAAATGCACAAGGACGAGCGCGCGCACACTAGAGAGCGGGCACGCACGCTAGGGCCAGCAGGGGACGCCGACAGAGCAGGACCGATGTCAGGTGAGTGACCGGAGCGAGCGCGCCCGCGGCCCGTCCCGGGCAGGGATCCCGGAGAAAGAGCACGGGTGCGCCTGCGGCCCGCGGGCCGGAGCGCGGCGCTGCCCGCTGCACAGTTCAACTAAAATGGTGGTTAAAAGACTCCTTTTTCTGGCACTTTTTTAATCTGGGGGTCATGCAGGTTCGGGGCTCATGCTGTGGCCCAGGAAAGATATAGTCAATTGTCAGTTCAAGTAAATGATGGTTCAAATAATACTGCCTTCTGGCACTTTTTAATTTGTGGGTCATGCAGGTTTAAGGGTCATGCTGTGGTACAAGACAGGGATAGTAAATGTCTGTGACTTTTTTTCTGTGACTTTTATAACCTAAGTGTGTTGCTAAGATTTAAGCACGTATCCAGTTTCCTGTTGTGGATTGTTAATTTCCAGCTTCTCCGGCCTGTTTGGGTGTAAGAATGAAGGTGTTGTTCCTCTCCCATAGACTTTAATGGTCATCGGGATAATCTTTTAAATCGACTATCGGATATTGTCATGATAATTGACGATATCAACTATCGACCTGATGATGATAGTCGACGTAATCGCTCATCACTAGTGGTGACCAGACAACAGAAAGAATAGTCACAATGGTGCGTCTGTATATTCCGTTGTGCTCAGTACTCTATTTTAGCCCCATTGAACAACAGTGAAGAGACTTTAGCATTCAATCTGCTGATTGGTTAAGGTCCGTGGAGCCGTAATACAATCATGTGCATGAATCTTAATGGTATATTTAGAAGAAATGTGATGCTGTAGGGCTTGATAAATAACCGTAATATATATATGGGAAAAATTAGAGCGTAATGGTTCTCTTTCCCTCATCCTGAATTTCTTCTACTGATGAGATATGAAATGTGATTTTTATGGTATGAGTAATATCTACTAGATAAGCCGGTTAGATGCTGTAGTGTAAAAACAACTTCTAATTGCTGAAATATGCAGTGAACAGCTGACAATCAGCGCTAATTAACTACTCTTCAATCAAGCTTATTTAATAGTGCTATTTAAGGATGTTTTTTTCGCTAATTTAAATCCATCATTGAAATTGATTTATCAGTCTGGAAAACTGCACAGAGAAGAGGAAATGGAAAATGATAAGAAGGTACAGTACGGATGTTTGGTCACATGTAGTGACTTACACATGGGTCAAAACTCAAGACCGAGCATGCACACCTTTACAATTCAGCAAAAAGTTAACCTACAACTGATAGAGATCATGCAGAATAAAATGTCTTTTGGATGTCATCTGAGGAAGGATGGAGTCATGTGTGAGGAATGGTTTATAAATGAAAGCGCTTGGACTTAAAGGGGTTATATGAGGTTAGGTAAAATAGTTATCATTGGTTTTCCAGAAACAGCGCTGTTCTTGATAGATGATAAGCTGTTTCTGATATTGCAGCCAAACCTTTTTCACGTAAAGGGTTTATTCCTATCTTCTAACTTGCCAGTCTCACAGAAAGTGGTGGCAGCACTCAGGGCCACCATCAGAAATTTCAGAGCCCCATACCACTGAATTGCCTGGGCCCCCCCTGTCATCCCCGCCCTTGCTAACTAACTCCAACGCCACCAAACCCATTGTCCTGTCCCTACCAACCCCACCCCACATGCCTCACCAACTTGCCAGCCTAACAGAACGTGGTGGCCGCACTCAGGGCCACCATCAGAAATTTCTGAGCTCCATACCACTGAATTGCCTGGGCCCCCCCTGTCATCCCCATTGTCCTGTCCCAACCAACACCACTCCACAAATATCGCCAAAATGCAACAATGTACAAAGATAAAATACTGCCACATATCATTACCATTTGGTGACTAATAGCATTATAATGTGACTGACCAAACCAGTATACCAAGACCAATATAACCATAAAACAACAATAATATGACTGAATAATACCACAACATCACCACATATCTCCAGCATAAAGTGAATGAACAATACAACCACACTGTTACTGAATATAATTCATTAAAATAAAACCAGTATTACCACCATACAATGACCATATAGTAGTAGATACAAGTGCATACAGTACAGCTACATTTACTGACTAACAAGTGACGTATTCTATAAGTCATTCATGTTCCCTTTTCTTCTCCATCCGCTCCAGACAGCCATACTGACTTCTCCCGGCCACCACTTATCCCTGTAGAATTAACAACACAAACCCCTGAGATTCCTCACTTTTTTTTTTTTTCATCTTCCCGCCCCATATACAAACTCCCCATGCATAGTGTCCCAAATAGGTAGATAGATAGGCAGTTGGTCCCCCTTAGGCAGATAGGCAAGTAGTGAGCCCCCTTAGCTAGGTAGGTAGTGAGCCCCTTTTCACTTTCCCTTTTCTTCTCCATCCGGTTCACACCTTCATGCTGATTGCTCCCGGCCAAGACTCGTCCCTGAGGATTTGGACACAAATATCTTAGAATCCTCACATTTCCAGCAACTCCTTAATTATAGGTATAGCAGTCCCCTCAGTTAGGTATATAGGGGCACTGAAGCAGTATATGGGGCCACAGGCAGATATATGGGGCCACAGGCAGATATATAGGGCCACAGGCAGGTATATAGGGGCCACAGGCAGGTATATGGGGCCAAAGGCAGTATATAGGGGGGCACAGGCAGTATATCGGGCCACAGGCAGGTATATAGGGGCACTGAAGCAGTATATGGGGCCACAGGCAGTATATGGGGGCACTGAGGCAGTATATAGGGGCCACAAGAAGGTATATAGGGGCACTGAGGCAGAATATAGGGTCACTGAGGCAGTATATGGGGTCACTGAGGCGGTATATGGGGGCCACAGGCAGGTATATAGGGACACAGGCAGTATATAGGGGCCACAGGCAGGTATATAGGTGCACAGGCAGCATATGGTGGCCACAGGCAGGCATATGGTGGCCACAGGCAGGCGTATGGGGGCCACAGGCAGGCGTATGGGGGCCACAGTCAGGGATATGGGGGCCACAGGCAGCATATGGGGGCCACAGGCAGGGATATGGGAGCCACAGGCAGGGATATGGGGGCCACAGGCAGGGATATGGGGCCACAGGCAGCATATGGGGGCCACAGAGAGGGATATGGGGGCCACAGGCAGCATATGGGGGCCACAGGCAGGCATTATAGGGGCACAGACAGGGATATGGGGGCCACGGGCAGTATATGGGGGCCACAGGCAGGGATATGGGGGCCACAGGCAGCATATGGGGGCCACAGGCAGGCATTATAGGGGCACAGGCAGGGATATGGAGGCCACAGGCAGTATATGGGGGCCACAGGCAGGGATATGGGGGCCACAGGCAGGGATTTGGGGTCCACAGGCAGGGATATGGGGGTCACAGGCAGGGATATGGGGGCCACAGGCAGGCATTATAGGGGCACAGGCAGGGATATGGGGTCCACAGGCAGGGTATTGGGGGTCACAGGCAGGGATATGGGGGCCACAGGCAGGGATATGGGGGGCCACAGGCAGGGATATGGGGGCCACAGGCAGGCATTATAGGGGCACAGGCAGTATATAGGGGCACTGAGACAGGTAAACGCGTTAAAAATAACAACATTAATACTCACCTTAACTCCCCCGGCGAGCGCGCTCCGTCCTCTTCAGCCCACGCTCCTCCGGCAGCTCCTCGGGCGCACGGCCTATGACAGGCAGCGTCGCGATGACATCACATCATCGCGACGCTGCCGGCTGAGGCACACGGTGCCGCGGCGGGTCCTCAGCGCTGTGAGGACCCAGCGGTCCTGCTGTGTCGGACCTGCAGGTCCAACACTGTCTGCGGGGCAGGGAGCGCTCGCTCTCTGCCCCGCAGAAGCCCTCAGCTGAGTGTGCGACGCACATGCAGCTGAAGGGCCAGTCGGTGCTCCAGGCCCAGGGCAGAGGCCTGGAGCCCGGGAGACTCTGGGCACAGGGTGTTTTATTCGGGGCCCGAGCCCCGAATAAAACAGCCTAGCGACGCCCCTGGGCAGGCAGACAGGTATACCTGGACAGTGGTTGTGTTTGGATGTTGGTGTTGTTAAGCCTACTGATGATGTTGCTGGGACATGTGGTGGACCAGTGAGGAAACAACCATAGAGACTCTTTAGCTTGGAAGTCTTTACTCACAAAAGTAAATAAACACTTTACACTTACAAGTTTCAGTCTCTTCCCTTATTGCTTCACATCTGGGTTATTCAGATCTTTTGCCTACATCTAGACATGTCTTCTGATAGGAGCCTATGCTCTACATTTTCTTCTGCCCAGTCCAGGATTCTCTCTTTTTCTCTCTGAACTAACCTTCTCTCTCTCTGCCCCCTCTCAGCTTGTGGCTGGTTCTGTGAGCTCACCAGGGCATGGTGTAAGGGGCAGCCTGTGCTTGACCCAAACCCGGCTTGGGGTTAAGAGACTTCCCAATGCTGGAACTATTAACTATAACTTTGTAACAACAACACTTTAACAACTGAACTGCCTTGAATGGCACACGGTGTAATTGTGGGACATATTTTGCCCGGCAATTACACCGTGTGTATGGGGGCAGGGCGGGGCAGGGGGCCAACAGCCCGCCGGCCCCATAGACATGCATTATTCTCAGCGCGTATACGCTGTGAATACGTGATATGTCACAATACGCCAAGCGGGGAGAGGAGACGTAATCCATAGTTCTCTTTGAGAACTGTGGATTACCGTAATGACTGGGACGTATTTCAGCCCATAATTCGCGCAGTAGGGTGCAAATTACGGGCTGAAAAATGTCCCATTATAAGCCATGTGAACATAGCCAAACAGTGAAAGCTTGACATTAAGCTAGATAAATAAACTCTGATTCTGAAGATAAAAATCTGCAGGGAGTGACTCACCAAGGTGAAATGGCAGCTCGTGAAGCAATCAGATAACAGACAGAAGAAAGAGATGTGGGAAGAGGTGGGCGGTAACCAAAGGAACTTGTGTACTCTATGAGAAGATAAAATCTTCTTTATCTAATGACCTAAGCAAAATCAAAACAGCAATCTATTTGGTAATAGTCTTCATTTACCTTTCCCTACATGTTAAAAGCTAATCATTGTGGTAAAAAAATAAATTATAAATAATTAAAATTTAATAATTATAAATAAATAAAAAATATGGCGCAGAGGCTTTGTAAGGATCTCTGCTTTAAAGCCTTGCGATGTCTACTTTGTATTGATATCAGGTGAGAGAATAATATGGGTAAATTATCCTGTTGACTTTTAGACCTTCGTGAAGAAAAACCATTGGTGTTTACTTGTTTTATTAATTTAAATAGCGCTGTTCTATTCCACAGAGATCAACATCATTTACATTGGTCCCTGTCCTCACATTAACTTATCAGTATGGTTTTAGATTGTAGGAAGAAACACACACAAAACACGATATACAACTCTAGACAGATTTTGTCCTTGGTTGGTTTTAAACCCAGATCTCCTATGTCTCAAGAAAACAGGGGCCAGTTCTGTCCATGGTGGTTCAGTGTGGAACGAAAGGTAGCAATGCAGTCATATGGACCATAGAAGCAGCAAATTCATCTTGAAGGTGGCCCAGCAACTGGGTAGCTATATTTTCTTTATTATTAGGTGGTAAGTTTCCAGGCTTAGAATGGTTCACAGGGTAGCAAGTAAAACCCCCCAGTGGGCTTCCGGAAATGGCAGGCCCCTGGGCTGCCTTTAAGGGCAAAAATTCGGGAGAAAAAGACAGAGAGTGAGAGACAGAGTCATGTGCAGTATGTGAAGTTATATGCAGGAACTCTACTGAGGGGCCCTGAGTAAAATGCTCTTGTACAAAGGAAATGCATTATCAACAACATAATGAGAATTGGCCCATTTGGCCCAAGGAAATACCTGGCCTTTCTATCCATAGTGCTGAGGCTGTAAGAAAATAATAAAAAAACATCCTCATCTCCTAACTTGTGGTCCTCTTCGCCGGTCTTCTGTTGTCTTCCAGCTCATGCCAAATGTAGCATCACCACTGCAGCCTCTGATTCGCCATACATTACAGTTGTTCACATCGCTGCAAACATGGCACGCTGCCTGACATCCCTACTCAAAGCTTTAACCTCTGACCAGTAACATTGACCAGCGCAATGTGAACACTGCAGCCAAAACAAAGGCTAAAGCAGTGATATTCCTTTCGCCCATAACTGGAAGAAAACCGGAGACCAGCGAAGATCACTGAGAGGCGCTGCATCGAACGTGAGTTCAGAGGTATGTTTTTTTTAAATTATTTTCTCAAAGCCTTTGAACCATAGTTATAAAAGTAAGTTGTACAATCCCTTTAAGATTTGTACAAATCTCCGAAATAGAACACACCAAAAAAATTATAAATTAAGTGTTTTGACTATCATTATTTTCCTTTAAGTCTGTGCATAAACTACATCATGAATGTTAGTTCATCCATAGCAATGTAATATCACCACCATCTGATCCTACTATATGCAACTTTACTAGGGATAAAACATCATGTTTGCTAGTGACAGAATAAACAGAATAGGGAAAGTGCATAGCAAAGGTCAAACTAAGCCCATATTATGGTGCAACATTTTTACACCCTGGATAAAAAGGCCAGGTATTTCCTTGGGCCAAATGGGCCAATTCCCATTATGTTGTTGATAATGCATTTCCTTTGTACAAGAGCATTTTACTCAGGGCCCATCAGTAGAGTTCCTGCATATAACTTCACATACTGCACATGACTCTTGCACTCTGTCTCTCACTCTCTGTCCTCCCCCCCCAAAATGTTTGCCCTTAAAGGCATACCACTGGGGGTTTTACTTGCTACCCTGTGAACCAGTCTAAGCCTGGAAACTTACCACCTAATAATAAAGAAAATATAACTACCCAGTTTCTGTGTTTTTTTGAGTAATTAATGTCCCATTTGTTCTGTGTTTTTTCTGTAAATTTAATGTAGGGATGTGCTAGAAATGTGGAGCCTTGACGGGGCTTGCAGGATTGCATATAGTGGCCACTGTATTAACTAATACCTTATATTTGATATTTTTCCAATATGTCAATTTTTTTTGCCCAAAAGTACTGGGGAGCAGAGGGTGTCTGTATTTTGTGTTGGACACCCAAAAAGGGCTGGGAAGCCCTTCTATTTGACTAGTAGTGGTGTAATAGGCTGTAAGCCAGCATGGTGCACCACAGGTATCTACATTAATGGTATCCTTTTATATTGCCTTATCTACATGCAATTAGAATACCAGCAATCACCCGCCTCATATATTACAATTAGTGTTGAGTGATTACGTTGGCTATCGACATCGGGCGATAGTCGATAGTCGGCCACCATCGATAAGGTTTTTCGATAGTGAGCAGTCGATTATGAGCGATGACCATTAAAGTCTATGGGAGAGCAACAACACCTTCATTCTTACACCCAAACAGGGCTGGAGAAGCTGGAATTAACATCCACAACAGTCAAATGGATACGTGCTACATCTTAGGCAACACACTTAGGTTATAAAAGCCACAGAAAAAAAACACACACCATTCACTATCCCTGTCTTGTACCACAGCATGACCCTTAAACCTGCATCACCACAAATTAAAAAGTGCCAGAAGGCAGTATTTATTGGAACCATCATGTTACTTGAACTGGACATTGAATACCCTGTCCTGGAACGCAGCACCAGCCCCAAACCAGCATGACCCCCACATTTACAAGTGCCGGAAAATGGAGTCTTTCAACCACCATTTTAGTTTCACTGGACATTGACTATACCTGTCCCGGGCCACAGCATGAGCCCCAAACCTGCATGACCCCCACATTTAAAAAGTGCCGGAAAAAGGAGTCTTTCAACCACCATTTTAGTTTCACTGGACATTGGGCTATACCTGTCCTGGGCCCCAGCATGAGCCCAAACCTGCATAACCCCCAGATTTAAAAAGTGCCGGAAAAAGGAGTCTTTCAACCCCCATTTTGCTTTCACTGGACATGACTATAGCTGTCCTGGACCGCAGTAGACCATTAAACCTGTCTGACCCCCAGATTAAAAAGTGCCGGGAAAAGGATCTTTTTATGTCTGTATCTGTTATGTTTTCGTTTTAAAAAACGTGGATGCTGCGTCAATGAACAAAGCTGGGTGCGCAAAGTCAAAAAACACGTATCTGTTATGTTTTCGTATAATACAAAGGTATTTTTTGCACCTTTCAATTCACCTGTGGTGACTATAGAATTGCTGTTTTTTAAAATTTACGTGGATGCTGCGTCAATGAAAAAGCTGGATGCGCAAAAGTCAAAAAACACGTATTTTGTTATGTTTTCGTATAATACATGGTATTTTTTTCACCTTTCAATTCACCTGTGGTGACTATAGAATTGCTGTTTTAAGATTTACGTGGATGCTGCATCAATGAACAAAGCTGGTTGCGCAAAAGACAAAAAAACACGAATCTGTTATGTTTTCGTATGATACACGGTATTTTTGGCAACAAACAACTGTGCTGACTACAAGATTGCTGGATTGTAATTTAACTGCAAGGTGGATATATCAACACAGGTGGAATTGGTAAAATTGAAAATGAACACCTATCTGAAATGTATACTGATAATAAAAGTGGAGTTTTTCACCTAACAAAGAGACCTGCAGTTACAAGAAATTATGTTTATCCAATATAAGTTAAGGCTGCCCAAAATCCAGGAAATATTTAAATAGCAAACTTTTAAAAATAAAGATATTGCATTGCAATGTCTACACTATGTCTTGGTTAACTTTATCCAGTGTTCTTTATAGATAGAGCTTGTCTGTGTTTGCCCGCGGGCCCCCCCCCCCCACTCCCCCCGTGACTTTACAGCGGTAGATGCTGCTTTAAAATTCTCTAGCTAACTACATAAAATCTTCAAATCTCTAATCTAACTAAATTGGAAGGATCACAGCTAATACTAGAGGTTTCTCTGTGCAGAAATAGACTAATTTCGCTGAGCTGTTTGGCCACAGGCAGAGCGCACGTCCTATTCCTATGAGACGCTGAGAGACACTAAGGCTGAACAGGAAACGCTGTTCTATGTAATACGAGGTCATGTGATTTTTCCAGCCAATCGCAACCATACACATCCCAGTCATGACGTCGCACACACATCTCACCCTGCTCTATTCTGATTTGCTGGCTGCCAAAATTACAGGAAGCGCCGAAAATGGCGCGATCTTAATAGATGATGCACAGATTTTAACCTTAATTATCGCATGATCTGAAAATTTAGATCACCATAAAAACCTTGCCGATTTCAACTTTGTCGAAAAAAATCGCTCAACACTAATTACAATCACAAGGCATAGAGAGTAACTGGTATATAAAAATAACAATCTTTATTAATAACATGTTAAAATCCTACAAACATAGAACAGGTTCATAAGGGATCCCATATAAGATGGGTCTATTTACTATAATAACAGTATAGATATAAGTATAATACCGAGAGGCACATAATATGTATAGTTAGAGATGGGCGAATTGATTCTAACGAAGTGGAATTCGTTTAGAATTTCAGGAAAACTTCGGTTCTGAACGAAGTTGAGAAGTGTGCTTTTCATTGATAAAATGGCTGCGAGCACATGGCGTTACATGGGGCAAAGAACTCTGGGAGGAAGAAGGGCATAGCCTCCATGACATGTGCAAGATGAAGCCAATCAGAGACCGGGGGTTCTGTGACGTCACCGCACTATATAAGTCCGGGCGCGACGCTGGGAGCTCACACTCCTCTCACTGTACTGATCAGGGAAGGTGCTCCCGCGGCTGCTTATGATATCTCTTACTAAAAAAAACTGATTTTTATACAGCGATTTTTGTGGGTGTCTCAGCTTGTCTCAGAAAACTGCTTCTCTTAATGTTCTATTTCTGATTTTTTGGGGTTTTGGATCTGAAGTCCCGTGTGCGTCCACTGCGGCTGCATATAATTTTAATGCTATCTGCTCACAGCACATTGAATATCCAAGAGGGAAACTAAGCCGTTCCTGTTGTATTCATTTAAAGAAACAGCGTTTTTACAATACAAATACACTTCATTTTGCTGCTCAATTCTTTTGCGCAATTTACATCCAGGGGTTAATTAAGCGTTGTTCTGCTGCTGTGGTGACTCCAAAAAAAACGTTTTTTTTTCACCGCCAAAAATTACAATTTTCCTGTACCATAATTCACAAGCAAAGGTTAATTACAATTTTTTCTCTTGTTGTGTAGCGTAGAAAACACACAATTGTAACACGCTACAAGTTAGTAGTTTGTGGCTGCTCAATTCTTTTGCGCAATTTACATCCAGGGGTTAATTAAGCGTTGTTTTTCTGCTGTGGTGACAAAATAAACCGTCTTTTTCACCGCTAAAAAAATTTCAATTTTTTTGCACCCTAATTCACAAGCGAAGGTTAATTACAATTTTTTTTTCTTGTTGTGTAGCATAGAAAACATGCAATTGTAACACCTACAAAGCTAGTAGTTTTTCCCGGTGCTCAAGTCTTTTGCGCAATTTTTCATCTAAGGTTTAATTAAGCGTTGTTCTGCTACTGTGGTGACTCCAAGAAACCGTCTTTTTCACCGCCAAAAATTACAATTTTCCTGTAGCATAATTCACAAGCAAAGGTTAAATTTCAATTTTTCTCTTCTTGTGTAGCGTAGAAAACACCCAATTGTAACACGCTACAAAGCTAGTAGTTTGTGGCTGCTCAATTATTTTGCGCAATTTACATCCAGGGGTTAATTAACAGTTGTTTTTCTGCTGTGGTGACTCCGAGAAACCGTCTTTTTCACCGCCAAAAATTACAATTTTTCTGTAGCATAAGTCACAAGCGAAGGTTAATTACAATTTTTTCTCTTATTGTGTAGAATAGAAAACACGCAATTGTAACACGCTACAAAGCTAGTAGTTTGTGGCTGCTCAATTATTTTACGCAATTTACATCCAGGGGTTAATTAAGCGTTTCTGCTGTGGTGACAAAAATAAACCGTCTTTTTCACCACCAAAATTACAATTTTCCTGTACCATAATTCACAAGCAAAGTTAATTACAATTTTTTCTCTTGTTTTTGTACGTAGAAAACACGCAATTGTAACACGCTACAAAGCTAGTAGTTAGTGGCTGCTCAATTCTTTTGCGCAATTTACATCCAGGGGTTAATTAAGCGTTGTTTTTCTGCTGTGGTGACAAAATAAATCGTCTTTTTCACCGCCAAAAATTACAATTTCCCTGTACCTAATTTTCCCAACAAAGGTTAATTACAATTTTTTTTTCTTGTTTTGTAGCGTAGAAAAACCGAAT
>JAODAL010063897.1:0-19005 GCA_025379985.1 Phyllomedusa bahiana
GGCACAATGACTGGATCAACAATGTTATTCGAGAAGTAGAGGCTTGTTCCTGTACCACTGTAGGGCAGTTCTGTATTGACTATACACACTTGCTCACACTAGCATACCACCACCACCAAAGGCTCATCTGGTGACAACAGTGGCTGATACATATCGCTTTCCTTAATGGCTCTAGCATCACTGGCAGCCATCATTTCTGCTCAGATGGAACAACACCTTGTCCAACATAACTCTTCCTGGCCCATGCAAGACGGTGATGGCTGTGTCTGGCGGTGTGGTCAGATACCCTTGCCGGTCGTCTAGCACTCAGACCACACTGATGTAAATGGTTACGAATGGTCTGATGTGACACATAGTTGCCTCTCACCTCGCTTAAATGTGCTTGGAGTTGTGTGACATTCATCATCCGGCTCCGCAGGGAATTGTTTACAATGAAGCAGTCACTGTGTGGTATAGCCAAAGGATGTTCACCATGCTGTTCTTATTTTGACGTCATGAAACCAAGACAACACCTTACAATTGATCAACAATGCTCTCAGACAGAAGTAGCCAATAAGCTTACAGTGTCATCAGCAGGTTTGCTACAGAGGTACAGAGAGACTGGAAGAGTCACAGGCAAAGTCACACACTGATACCACTACATTGTAAACAATGCCCTGTGGAACAGGATGATAAATACCACACAACTCCAAGCATATTTAAGGGAGGTGTGAGGCACCAAAAGTCTCACAGCAGACCATTTGTAACCATTTACATCAGCGTGGTCTGCATGCTAGACAAGCTGACCATGGTACCAGGCATAGGCATCATCGTCTTGCATAGGCCAGTAAGCATCTACACTTGATGAGGGACTAGTGTTCCTCAGTGCTGTTCAGTGATAAAAGTCAATTCACTTGAGCAGAAATGATGGCCACCAACGATTAGGAGAGATGTCTCCCTTAAACATTCTTGGAGTTGTGTGGCATTTATCATCCTGTTCCGCAGGGCATTATTTACAATAAAGTGGTCATCAGTGTGTGATGTAGCTAAAGGACATCAACTTCTTTACCTTTACGTGACTCTTCCAGTCACTTTTCCACCTGCTGTGAATTTTGCCATTAAGCTCCTCGTTAGAGATCATCAAATTGTGCAAGAAGTATTGAAACATTGAACAGTTGGATATGTACATTTTAAAGGTAAGAAATTGTCTCATTTAGTTCATTTTAAACATTTTCAATAAATGTTATGTTCATCCTGAAATTTCAACCAGAATCCAAATATCCCTTACTTTTTGTGAGTAGTGTAACTATGATCTTTGATAAATGTGATCTGGCCACACTTGGACAAGGCATTATTTTAGGATACATGGTTACCGAAGCTACTGCTTTTAGAATCTAATTTCTGCATTAAGAAACAATCTGGATTATTTTTATGCGTATGGCTTTATGTTGTGTGTTCCTTATGGATGGCCAAACAACTGGACCAAAGTAAGTAAAATAGGAAAGTTTTATACCAGGTTTCAGCGCTTTGTGGTACTTACCATTCTACTCATTTGAAAAAAAGAACTACACCTATACTGAATTTGAGCATTCTCAGATATCTAAACCCTTTCAGCCCAGTCTTGCTTCCAAAAAAGGATCCCTGCATTTGGATGAAATACTGCTGCAGCAAAGAGTATGACTGCTGCCTAAGCTGTTAAAATCTCTCAGCAGAGTCAAACCATCTCCATGGTGCCCAGATGCGTCACAGCCAACAGCGGGAAGCTAAAACTCCCCAGCAGCTTGAGGCACGACAGTAGTCTCATCGAGACAGGCGAGTAGCGGAGTTTCCCCAGCACTCAGAGACATAATTGCAGTCTCCTCGAGACAGCAGAGACTCTCTTGCATACCCAAGTTCATCTCCAGGTTTACCAGTAGCAAACAAAGTGTTTAACCACACACAAACAGTTAAACAAAACAGACCTGTATAAAGCTTGGTAATTCTACAAGTTCTTATCTAAAAATGAAATAAGTCATAAGGGGACATTATATTGTTATATGGTAGCTGGGCATTGGTGGAAATTAATTTATGTGACTACTCAAGTTTCTCTTTAACTATCTAAAGACAAGTCTGAGTCTTTTTATGTAGACCTCCAAAGATTACACCCACTTTATGGAAGTTATGCCAAGGCTTCGCCCATTGATATTGATGGGACTGTGGGATGTCATTTAAACTCCATGCAGATTCTTTGTGTGGTTTCAATGGGAAAAAATGCAAGTGCGCCTTTTTTGCTCATTGTGCAATATCGTTATTAGAGATGGGCTAATTGATTCTAACGAAGTGGAATTCGTTTAGAATTTCAGGAAAACTTCGGTTCTGAACGAAGTCGAAGTTTGGGGCACTTCGCATGAACGACTTGCTTTTGATTGATAAAATGGCTGCGAGCACCTGGCGTTATATGGGGCAAAGAACTCTGGGAGGAAGAAGGGCATAGCCTACATGACATGTGCAGAGATGAAGCCAATCAGAGACCGGCGGGATTCTGTGATGTCACCACACTATATAAGGTGCTGCCACGGCTGCTTATGATATCTCTTACTAAAGAACTCATTTTTATACAGCGATTTTTTGGGGGGGGTCTCAGCTTGTCTCAGAGACTGCTTCTCTTACGTTCTAATTCTGATTTTGTGGGGTATTGGATCTGAAGTCCAGTGTGCGTCCAATGCAGCTGCATATACATGTTAATGCTATCTGCTCACAGCACATTGAATATCCAAGGGTTATCTAAGCCTGTTCCTGTTGTATTCATTTAAAGAAACAGCGTTTTTACAATCCAAATACCACTTCATTTTTGGTTGCTCATTTCTTTTGCGCAATTTACATCCAGGGGTTAATTGAGCGTTATTCTGCTGTTGTGGTCACTAAAAGAAACGTTCTCTTTCACTGCCAAAAAATAAATTTTTCCTGTAGCATAATTCATAACCGAAGGTTAATTACAAGTTTTTTTGTTGTTGTGTACCGTAAAATACACGCCATTTTAACACACTACAAAGCTGGTCATTTTTGGTTGCTCAATTGTTTTACGCAATTTACATAAGCTTTTTTTCCTGTTGTGTCACAAAAAAAAACTTCTTTATCACTCCCAAAAAATAAATTTTTCCCCTGTACAAAAATTCATAACCGAAGTTAATTACAAGTTTTTTGTTGTTGTGTACCTAAAATACACGCCATTTAACACCAACAAAGCGGGTCATTTTTGGGTTCTCAATTTTTTTAAAACCAAATTTTTACAAAGCGTTGTTCTGTTTGTGGTCACTAAAAGAAACATTCTTTTCACTGCCAAAAAAAAAATTTTTTCCCTGTAGCAAAATTCATAACCAAAGGGGTTAAACAAGTTTTTTGTTTTTGGTACCGTAAAAAAAACCCTTTTTAAAAACACGACAAACTGGTTGCTCAATTCTTTTCGCAATTTACCCAAAGGGGTTAATTAAGCGTTGTTCTGCCTTGTGGTCACAAAAGAAACTTCTTTTTCACCCCCAAAAAAAAGACATTTCCTTAGCAAAATTTCATAACCGAAGGTTAATTACAAGTTTTTTTTTTTGTTGTGTCCGTAAAAAACACCCTTTCTCCCAATCATCTTTGGGGGACATAGCACCTTTGGGTAAGGGCCTTTGCCTCCGGAGGGGGACACTAGGCGGACCAAACGGTCGGACCCGCCCCGGGGGACAAACCCTCCTTGACGCCAGCTGATTATTTTCAGCCTAGTGTTTAGAGGCAACGCTGCTCTCAGATTTTAAAATTTTTTTTTCCTTTGCAGGAAGTGATGGACCCCGGGTCCCCCACCTGTTGGAAGGTGACGAGCACCTGGCCTCACCGGGAAGGTATTGAGCACCCGGCTCTCCCCTTTTTAAAGGGTGATCGAGCCCCTAGCTTCACCTATCAGGTGGCCTCACGCTAGTTGTACTGTCCCGCTGCCCCCCCCCCTGAGGGCGCAAAAACCCATCATTCTTTACTGGCTGCCTTTCCCCCCCCCGGGCTCCCCCCAAAAAACCCGGGCTTTCCCCCGCCCCACCGGCCCCCTCCGCGCCTTTTAAAATGGATTCCGGTAGCCTCACCTCGGGGTGAAAGGTACCGAAGGGGTATGCAGCGAAGCCGAAACGTCAATTTTGGTGAGAACCCCGACCTCCCCTTTTGGGGGGGTGGGTTTTTTTTTTTTTTCCTTTTTATAGGTTGGGTCCGCAGGAATTTCCTTTTTCCCTGGGGGCCCCCCGGGTTTTCCCTTTTCCCCCGGTTTTTGGGGGTATTCCCGGGGGGCAGGGGGCTTATTAGCCCCTGCTCAGAGTATGGTTAAACTTTGGGGCCCCACCGGTGGTTTTCCCCGCGCACTGGGGGGGTTCCAGAGGCGGGGGTTTCCTCCGCCTTCCCCTTTGCGGGCTTTAAAGGAAAGGGGGGCCGGTTTGGCTTGCCATGCTGCCATTTGGGCAACCGTGCGGTACACGCCGCGGTGCCGCGCGTGGTAGCTTGCTATCGGCTGCTGGAGGGTGGGATTCCCCCCAGGGGTGCGGGTGCCATTACCCGTTCTGCGGCGTTCGGGTGGCGTTCCGTCGATCAGGCCGGGGTTCAAATGTAGCCCCCGGGTTTTTGGAGGCTTAGGCGCAACTGGGGCCGCGCCCTTTCCTGAGCCCGGGGGCCGCCCCGGGGGGGGGGGGTCCCAAAGGTTGGGGGCCCCCCTTCCGGGGAGGGGCAGGGACCTCCAGCGGGGCCCGGGCTGTTTTTTGGGGCACCAAAAACGCCATTTTTCAGCGTTCCTGACTCTTTGCTGCATCTCCTGGCTACTGAGGCGGACACAGCACCTTGGTGGAAATTTTTGGGCCGGGTCTGGGCCACCGACCCGCCCCGCCACCTTGCAGCCAGGGCCCTTTCCCAAAGGGACGGGGTTTTTAAAGCCCCACTTTAAAGCAGGGGCGACTTACTTCGTTTTGCGCCCGTTGCCACAAGAATTTCCCTTTCTTTACGGCCAGCCCAGTGCCTTTTTGTGCCCTCGTCTCCCCCTCAGCCGACCGCCGGGGGGGTTCCGCCCCCCCCTTCAGGAGTGGGTGGCCCGGAAATTTTGGGCCCAAAGGCCCTTTTCCCTAGCTTGGGTGCCTGTCCAACGTCACATTATGTTATGGCCAAAGCCTTTCCGTCCCTGCTCGCGGCCCGCACCCCTGGGTCCAGCCCCCGGGGCGCACCCCGGGACGAGCGCTTGCATAAGGGGGTTAGATCTCGCCTCCCCCTCGCTCACACCTAAACTTCCCCCCTGACGGTCAGGGGTCGAGTTTGGGCCTCCAAGCCGGACTCCCCTGATTTGACTGAGCCAACAGAGAGGATGGAACGCAGCAGCGGTTCAACCCCCTGATACGGGCGTCAGAGATTTCCCTTTCATGTAAAGGGATGATGATTCTCAGCCTCTCAGAAGGGGTCTCCTTTAAGCGCAGAAAGGCGGCAGCGTTGGGTTTTTCCCTGCACACCCGGAGTTTGAGATGCTGATTACCAGGGATTTGAAACATCCTGACAGGCTGGTTTTTCCTATAGACCTTAAGCGCTTTGTCCCTTTCCCAGAGAAACAGGACAAGGGTCGGGGCCCCAGGGGTGGATCCCCCAGTCTCAGGGCCCAAAACTATGGCCTCCCTGTTTTCGGACCGGCAGCCTTAGTGACAGCGCTGACAGGCGTCGGAGGGGTTTTTTTGTAATCCGCCTTTGAGGCGGGCCGGGACACGCTGCGACCTCTTTGGGGGGGCGTCATGGCAGCAAAGCTTGTAGGGTTGGGCCAAAGGGCTCAAGGGGCAGCGGGATAAGAGATTGAAGGTTTTTTAGCTTCTGGTAAAAATTTTTTAAAAGTTTGGTAGGGTTTTGGCTAAAACTGGCCCAAGGGTGCGTACCCTCCCCTGTGGTTAAGTCTTTCTCGAATGAATAAAATTTTATTGGTGGGCGCTTCCTTTTCCCTGGGGGAAAATTTGGCCAAAAGGGGTCTGCCCCCCCAAGGCCACGGCCACTTTTAAGGGCCCCCCGGGCATTTCCTTACGGAACTTTACGTACAAGCCAGCCCCAGGGAATCCCCGCCCTAGGAAAAAACGCCCTGAACCGGTCATTGGGGGCTCGAGAACGCCCAAGGGCTCCCCCCCCAAACCCATTTTTGGGTCGCCCCCACTCCGAAGGTCCCTCTCGGGGGGGACCGTCTCCTGCAGTTCTAAGAGATCTGGCGTTCTAGTCGACATGCCGGGGTGCGAGGGTGTCTGGGCAGGTTAAAAAATTTGCTTCCGGTTTGGTCCCCCCCCGACACGGTTTTTTTTCTTTCCCCCCGCCCGCCTCTCCACCCGGGCGTCGCTTTTTTTGGGGAACCGCACCCTCTGTCTTCAGGGGGTTGTGTCCCTTCCCCGAGTCCAGTGTTTTCTGGGGTTCTACCCCCTTTCATGGTCCCAAAAAATGCGGCCAGGAACCATTTTTTGCATCCAAGAGGCTCAACCATTCTTTAAGGGTTTCCCCGGGGTTTCGCAGGGAATCACTCCGGTGGTGATTGCTCACGGGAGCAGTACGAGTTCCTGGCCCCCCATAGACATCGGGGACCCGAACTGCACATCCCTATTGCACAGGGCGCACCACAGTTCCTGTGGTTCGCAGAGGGGCACAACGTTTTAAATTTTACAGCTCGCCGTTGGGGTCTCCGACCGCCCCAAAGGGGTTTTTCCGAAGGTCTTAGCACCCCTGATAGCGTTCTGGCGATCGGGGGCGTGACCATCCCCATACTGGACGACCTCCTGTGAAGGCCCCCTCTCGTACCCCTGCCGGGACATACAGGTCACCTAACTCTAGTACGCTTCGGCTGGTGTCAATTTCAAACAAATCCTGTCTGATCCCAGCTAGAGGATGGAGTTCCGGGATGACACTCAACCTCAGGTGGCCAATTTTCCTCCCGCCGGAGAAAGGTTCCAATTGCAGGCAGATGTTTTTTTTGCTGATGCTCGCACCCCATATACACCCCACTTTCCTTGGCAGGGTGGGGGCTCGTTAGGCTGGGCCTTTGCGCAGTTTCACTCTCGCCCTCGACGGGCGATCCTACCAGGTGGGACGGGTCCCCCAGACCCTGGCACAATGGTTCGGGCCCCCCAACCCAGGGGGGAATTTTCCTCCCCCCCCCGCATGGCTGGTCATCACCACGATGCCACGCATCAGGGTGGGCGCAGTTTTCCGGGCTCCTGGGCGACTCAGGGGCCGCTGGACTCCACAATCCGGGCACCCAAACAATGGGCCTGGAGCCCGGGGCCCTTTTCTTGGCACTCCTTTCATTGGGGCCCCCGATGGGTTTGGGGGCACCCCGTTCGGATTCCCGACCAACATGCCACAGCAGTCCCTATCTAAAATCACCAGGCGCACCAGAATTTGGGGGGGGTTTTCCCGGAAAAAGCGAGGATTCTTCGCTGGGCAAACAAACGTTCCGGCATTATCACAGTTTTTATCCCAGGGGGAGAAAAAAGGTTTGGCCGACCACCTCAGTCGGATACAAACGACCCCCGGAAGTGGGCGTTCTTCCGGAAAAAATTTTCACCACCTTTCCGGAAATGGGGGAAACCCCGACGTCGACCTATTTGCTCCCTCGATCCCCACTAAACCAACTATGTGTCCAAGCCGGGATCCCTTGGCCCAGCAGCAATGCTTAGCCTTCCTTGGAGGCATTTTTTCTCTAGTCTATCGTTTCCCCCTTGGCCTCTCCTTCCTCGGGGTGCTCAAACGCCCAAGTCCGAAGGGAACCCCCTACCTCATACCCCGGCGCCTCGCAGGTTCCTGTACCGGGAACTCGGGCCCCCCGCGGCAACCCTCCTTGGGGGGCCCCTCCCCCTTCGTCCAATCTCCTCCCCCAGGGGCCTCTGGCCACCCAAAACCTTACCGCAGCTGCTTTGACGCGTGGCTGTTGAAAAACCGAAATCGAAATCTCGCGGTCTGTCGCAGGGGGTTATCCAGACCTGATTCGGGGCGCGCAAGCTGCAGTCCCCCGGAAAATTACCGTACCTGGAATCTTTTTCCCCCCCCCCCCTTATTTTTCGGTTTTTTTTTCCCAAAGGGGGGGTATCTTTCCTCAGTCAGGCCTGGAGCTCGGGCTCAGCCTGCCTCCCCTGAAGGGGCAGATTTCGCCCCCTCATTTTTTTTTCAGCGCAAGCTAGCCCCCCGCGCGCAGGTTAAAAAAAGTTTTTGCGGGGGGCACGCTTTTGGTTCCCCCCCCCGGTTCGTAGACCATCGAACCGTGGGGGCTTTAAACTTGTTTGAAGGCCTGCATCCCTTCACCTTTTTTACCACTACAGGAACTCCCACGTTTGCTTTCTTGGAAGGGGGAAATTTTTGGTGGCCATTACTTCCATCCGCCGAGTTTGGGAACTGAGGCTTATCACCCCAAATCCCTTTTTTTTGATTTTGCATAAGGGCAAAGTGGGGTGCGTCCGGCCCCCTTTGTTTCCCCAAAGGGGGTCTTCGTTTTTTACTTAAAGGACATAGTTCTGCCCCCGCCCCCCATCCACAGAGCGGGCGTTTCATTTTTTTGGACGTGGGCAGGGTGTTCCATCTACCTCTCTGTCACCAACCTTGGTGCTCGGATGCCCTCTTTTTTTTGTTCCGAGCGGCCCCGCAATAATACCTTGGGCCCCGGCTATTCAACCTCGGGGCCGGAAGGTACTTCACAGCTTGCTTAGGGGTTTTCACTGCGAAAATTGTTTTTCTTTTAGTTCTTTTTCCCCCCCCCTCTGGACAGCTTTGGACATCCCAAGTTTTGGTCCCCCAATGAAAAATTGGCGAAAAAAGGGGTTTTTTTTACTTACCAAAAAACCCTTTCTCGTCCAAGTCTTGGGACACAGGGCCCAACCCCCAAGTCTTGTTTCAGGGGGCGGGGTTTTCTCTTTTTGCCTTTCTCTCGCCACAGCTTGGGACCAACTGATCACCTGGGGTCAGCAGAGGGGTATAGTCCACCCGGGGGGGTCCGACCGTTTGGGTCCCCTATGTCCACATCTGGAGGCAACGGCCTATACCCAAGTGAATTGGACGAGAGAGGGATTCGGGAAGTACAAAAAACCTTTTTTTTAAAACGCTAAAAGCTGGGCATTTTTGGTTGCTCAATTCTTTTTTCCAATTTACATCCAGGGGTTAATTAAGCTTGTTCCCGTTTTGTCACAAAAGAACTTTCTTTTTTTTCACCGCCAAAAAAGGAACATTTTACGCGTACAAATTCATAACCGAAGGGTTTAAATTCAATTTTTTTTTGGTACCGTAAAATATACCCATTTTTAACACGCTACAAACGGTAATTTTTTGGCAGCCATTTCTTTTGCGCAAATTTACATCCAAGGGGGAACTAATACTTTTTCTGCAGTTGTACTTTTAAAAGAAACTTTCTTTTTCACCGCCAAAGAAGAAATTTTACCCTTAGCAAAATTTTCATATCCGAAGGGTTTAATTTTTCATTTTTGTGCTTTTATATTCCGTAAAATACACAGCTTTTTTTTAAAGGCACATACTAAATTTTTCGTGGCCTTTGTGGACACAATTTATCCAAGGGGTTACCCCCAAGCTTTTACTTTGGGGTTTATTTGGAGTCAAATGCAGGGTGTGTATTTATCATATGCAGATATCTTCATCAAAGAATGTCTGTACATTTTAGAACAAACAGTATGTCAGACAGAGAGGTGGCAGGCTCTTCACCTGCAAGTGGCAGTGGCACAAACATTCCTGGAGCAGGCTCAGGTCGCAGCACAGCAAGGGGACGTCGCAGCAGGGTCACTTCGGTGAGGCCACAACTGCCGATGTCATCTAGCGCCGTGTGTTGTTCAGCAACCCAATTGTTCTTGATTGGTTGACTAGGTCATCCAATTCCACCCAGATTACATCAGACAACCCCAGCAAAGAGTTGGAGGTAACGTCTGACACAACCCTTAGTTGGAAAGTCCCAGGAGCGGTCAGCGGCCCTCACCTGTCCTCAGCCCGCCTCTGTCCCATCCGGTTCCCACAGCCAGAGATCTACTATGTGGTCTGGGCTCAGCACCACTATATAGCGAGGATGAACAATTTGAGGAGGGCATCAGCAGCTACTTGGCAGCGAAGAAATGGGGCCAATATCCCCTGCTTCCTGCAGTAGGTGGCAAAGTATAGATGTGGAGAGTGGCATGGGAGGTCATGTTGTGAGGGGTCATGTTGTGACTGGTGATGAGGACAGCAGTGACGATGAAACACAAATCGATAATGATGTAGTCGACCGCACTTGTGAGCCAGGTGATGCAAGGGCTTCATCATCGTCAGGAGAAGAGGGCGTCAGCTTGCGCGTCAGGCAGCGGCGCAGCCAGCAAGTGTGTTGTGTGGCCGTGATTCAGCAGGTGAGCAGCAGTGTGAGGTCGGGAGCCAAGCGGCCACGGGGTAGAAAACCCGCTTCGCAGGTCCAAGGAAGTAGCAACACAGGGGCCCAGCGAGGCGGCAGTAGTCACTCAGTGCGGATCGTTGGCGGTAAAATCAGATACTCGGCAGTGTGGCAGTTCTTTGCTAAGACACCGGAGGAGCCGAATATGGGTATATGTAGAATCTGTGGGCAGCAAGTGAAGCGTGGCCAGGGAGCTAACGTTGGCTCAGGCCCTGCGTCAACACATGCAGCCACCATCCGGTCCCCTGGGAGAAACGTGGCTAGAGGGGGGTTCCATCCTCCCCCGCCGAGCAGCAGCCCCCCGTCATGCCATTGCAGCCAGTCAAGGCTCCACCACCTTGCAAAAAAAGGGGGGCTGTTTCTCTTTCCCATCTTTCCCCCCGGCCCAGATGCTCCCTCCTCGCTACTCATGGCGAAAGCGTCGTTCGCGAGGCGATTGGAAAGAGAAAAAATTGCGTCCAACCATCCTAATTTTGCAAATTGACCGTGGCTCCTGTCCAATTTTTTGGGGTACAGCAGTCCCTCCCTTTCCAAAGGGTGGACGCACCTTTCAGAGAACTAAGGGTTTGGACCCAAGATGGAGGTTCCAAAGCCGTAATTTCTTTTCCAAAAAGGCAGTCCCCAACATCATAAATAGTAGAACAAAAGGTGGGCCATCCTTGAGCTTATCGATTTGTTCCAAGGTGCACGCAGCGCGGAGTCTGGAGCGAACTACGGTTAGGGGCCAGTACAGCCTTTACGCCCACTGGGTGAATGTACTTCCGCCCAGCACACCAAACAACTTGGACAAAACCCGCTTTCTCCTCCACGTTGTCAAACTGCGGCTCCTTGCCAATTCCCCCTCCTCCTTCACCACCACCCCCACTTCTCACCCCCCAAGAAAACTGCCCCACAAACCACATGTTTTAGGGCACAGCGGTGTCATGCAGTTTTACCTGGTTGCCTCGGGAACGAAGTCAAAAACAGGGAGGAACTGCTCCCATCATGAACAAAAATCGTGTGGGGTTTTCCCCTCCCGGAAACTGCAAATCAAACCCATGGTGAGGACAATGGAGAACATTGTGTCCGCGCTGCACCGAGGGGGGATGGCCATCGCCCGTATACGCATGTGTTAAATTTGGTTGTAAAAAGGTTCCTGAAGTCTTCCCCCGGGGTCTTCAGAAGATTCTAAAATCCCCGGGAACTGTGCATCACTTCATCCATTCCACAAACCCGGGAACACCCTCCTTGAATTGCAGGGGCAGAACGGCCCCCCCCCAACACACCTGATATGCGATTTTTCCCCCCTTTGGGAATTCCGCCTGCACATGTTGGACCAACTGTATGAACAGAAAAAGGGCCCATTAACGATTTTTTTGATGACCCAGGGGGACAGGATACCCCCCTGGTAACTTTGATGTCACTATGGCACTCATGCGTGACCCCTGCCGTTTGTTGAGGCCAATTCGAGGGGAAAGTTATATGTCAGTCGCCAGGACTACGGATGAATAACGTCATTCCATGCTTCATGTCTGGAACAGATTGACTACATCTCGCGGCCACATGAGTTTCGGGGGGATGTACTGGAGGGGAGGAGGAGGACAATTTGGGGCAAACATTGTTGGTAAAAATGATGGATTTTCTCCCAGGGAAAGAGAGGAGGGGTAGGAGCAGCTGGAGGAGGAATGGAGATAGGGAAGAGAGACAGAAAAAACCCCCAAAACCGGGGCGTATACAGTGAGATGGAGGCCCGGGGGCCCCCCGGAGCACTTGTAGATGGCCCCAGCATGTGATTTCCTGGCCGTGACAGCCGAAAAATCAGCATCCGGGAGAGTGATCTTTTGACTCTTCCCCTTTTGGACCCTCGCTACCGGTCCAAAATGGGAGCCTTTTTCCCAGCGCTAGAGGGAGGACAAACTCAAATATATAGGGAATCCCCCCGTAATCGTTTGGGCCCCTGCCTATGTGCGGCATCTCCCCCCCTGACAGGTTGACCGGTGGGTTCCTCAGCCTCAAAATACTACTGCGCGGCTGCTGGAGAAGGGGGGGGGGTAGGAGCAGTACCAGCTCCATCAGCAGCAACCTAAGTTGGAGTCATGATGGGCTTCCTTACCCGCCTAGTGAGGAGGGCATTTTGCCAGCGAGCAGGACCGGGCAGACCCCGAACCAAAAGGTGGTGGGCCCACTTTGGGCAGCACTCTGCCCCCCCCCCGTTGAAGATCCGCTGGACTACGGGCAGCCAAAAGGAGTGTGGACCAATTCCGGTTTGCCGTGGGAACTTCCTCCCGGCGTATGGGCATCAGAGCGGGTGTTCATCAGGGGGGCCATCGTAAAACCCCCAAAGGGAACCCGCTTGCACGGGAAAATGTGGAACGATTTACCTTTGTCAAGATGAATCGCGGGATCGGCCAGATTTTCAACAACCATGCCTTAGGCGTCAACTAATCACCCCTGACGCCCCCCCAAACTGTGAGAAATGAGTCCCCAGGTTTTAAACACTTCTCACCACTATTCTGATGCCGCCCCCGCCTGATGCCACAATTGCGCCAGTTTCTCCATCTGCCACCAACCATCTTTACCAGAGACGGGTATTCCCACCCACCCACACTCTGCTATCCCACCATCCCCAAAGCTGCTGCTCCGTGCCCTCCCACACTGTGTCATTGTCCCACTCTGGCCTACCCTGTTTTTAACCACCTCCAAAATGTATTGTGCCACTTTCGGACCTCATGCTCCCTCTGTGACCCTCCCGGGTGCCCACCCACTGTGTCATTGGGCCCACGCTGGGGCCTATATTTACTATTTTGCCATAGGCAAACAAAACTCTATCTTTTCTCTATCGTAAAACCTTAAACGTAACTTTTATTATGTATAAAACTCTTAACCTCTATGCACACTTTTTAAAAACCTGTTTTTTAACCTCACCCATTAACCTTTTTTTGCTTCGGGAAGATTGAAAAACTCCTTTCTATTACAAGTCGGGTGGAACCACCAAATAACAGGAGAGCCTTAATCTAAGCAAAGAAAACCCCTCCAGTAGGACCCCAACCCTACTATTGGGCAGGTCCCCCAACTCATGGACACGACAAATAAGGCCCCCTAGGAACCGCGCACGGGGGGACACTTCTAAACAGAGGTGAGAAATCACTTTTAAAAGTCATATCGACCTGCCCGACATGTTTCGCCAGCTAACAAGGTTCATCAGGGATAGAGGTCTTTATCACATGTGGTGTAAGCTCACTTCTTTTAATCAGTTAGGTACCCCCCTTTAGGTGCCACCCAAATTAGCCATCAGAGAACCACAAAAAGCCCACTCCCCCTTCCACTCTCCTGCACGCACACTCATAATATGTCCTGCTAAAGCTGCCACCATGCTCCCATGAACAGCAATCCTCAGGCAAATTCGCCATCTCCATAACAGGCTTGCGCCCCATCTTACCGTACTGCCCGCGCCAACGCACTGCACCAACAGACACCTCAGCCCTGACTGTGATGGGCTTCCGTCTTATTTCTCTCATATTATTGCAACTGCGTGGCTCACCTACAACGGACTAAGCAGAATAGGTGTTACATTCCACAGCACACTACCAGCTTTATCAGCTCCCATAAGCCCCCTCTCTTCCACATCTAATATGCATATTCATTGGGAATATAGATTTCACTGTACAGTACACCACTGTCATATTATCTTCCCATAAAGCACTTCTCCTATATATCTAATATACATATTCATTTTAATAAAGCTGCAAGCCCTATTAAGTACATGTTTTATTGTGCTGTATACTGTTTCCATAAACCACTTCTCTTTTATATGTAATATTCATATTAATTTTAATAAAGCTGCAGGCTCTATGGTTAGCCCGCCCTCCTTCCCGCAGTTTGACCTCACAACTTCCCCATTGAAGATTCTCTCTTCCGGCTCACGGCTAGCCACCTAATTTATTAAGTCGCAGTGGAAGCATGCAAAAATATGGGGGCATGCAAAAATATTAGTGTCTTCAAATGCTATTGCATCTAGTTGCATCCAGTCAGCACTAGATCAACGCAGCAAGCAGAAACAATAAATCTATACATAGATGAATATATACACATGAATAGGTAGTTATCCACTCCCAGGCTGCGTCTCGCCACAACAACGCTAGTGCACCTACCATCCAAGTCAGCTGCCAAAAAAAACCTCCATGCCCAACAGCATTATACATACATCCCGATTTGTTAAATAGCAACTCATGCTGCTGCTGCCGTCACCTCCACTCTCTGTCATTGTGCCACTCTGTGGCCTACTCCTGTTTTGCCACCTCCAGAATGTCATTGTGCCATTTGCCTAAACCTCATGCTGCTGCTGTGGCTGTTGCCGTGCCCTCCACACTGTTCATTGTGCCACTCTCTGACGTCATGCTGCTGCTGCCGTGACCTCCACCTCTGTCATTGTGCCACTCTGTGGCCTACTCCTGTTTTTGCCACCTCCAGAATGTCATTGTGCCACTGTCTGACCTCATGCTGCTGCGGCGGCTGCTGCCATGACCTCCACTCTCTGTCATTGTGCCACTCTGTGGCCTACTCCTGTTTTGCCACCTCCAGAATGTCGTCGTGCCACTGCCTAAACCTTTCATGCTGCTGCTGTGGCTTTTGGGCCGTGCCCTCCACACTGTGTCATTGTGCCACTCTCTGACCTCATGCTTCTGCTGCCGTCACCTCCACTCTCTGTCATTGTGCCTCTCTGTGGCCTACTACTGTTTTACCACCTCCAGAATGTCATTGTGCCACTGTCTGACCTCATGCTGCTGCCATGACCTCCACTCTCTGTCATTGTGCCACTCTGTGGCCTTCTCCTGTTTTGCCACCTCCAGAATTTTATTGTGCCACTGCCTGACCTCATGCTGCTGCTGTGGCTGTTGCCGTGCCCTCACACTGTGTCATTGTCCCATCTCTGACCTCATGCTGCTGCTGCCGTGACCTCCACTTTCTGTCATTGTGCCACTCTGGGGGGCCTACTCCCGTTTTGCCACCTCCGGGAATGTCATTGTGCCACTGTCGGGACCTCTTTGCTGCTGCTGTGGCTGCTGCTGTGCCCTCCACACTGTGTCATTGTGCCACTCTGAGGCCTACTCCTGTTTTGCCACCTCCAGAATGTTATTGTGCCACTGCCTGACATCATGCTGCTTGTAACGGTCTGGAGGAGGATCCACTGGACCACCACAGGCGACGGTGTAAGCCCACACCAGGGAGCTGAATCTAAGTAGGTCCCGGTATTCACCAGAACCCGCCGCAAAGCGGGATGGAGTTGCTGCGGCGGGAGTCTACCAGGTCGCTTCCACTGGCGGGGCTTGCCTGCAGTGGTGGCCAAGGGTAGGCGAGGTACGGAATCGGCAGGCAGGCTCGTAGTCGGGGAAAGGCAGGAGGTCAGGGCAGGTGGCTGAGGCTCGTGAACGTAGACAGGCAGAAGGTCAGGGCTGGCGGAAAGGATCGTGGTCGGTAAACGTAGGCTCGAGGTTCGGTACTGTAGGCAGGAATAGACAAGACTAGAAGGCTTTTTTCCCAAAAGGATATACACCAAGGATCCGACAGGGGGCCCCCAGGAAGAGGCCGGACTTAAATAGGAGCAGTGCCCGGCAATGGCCAATTACCGGCGCACTGTCCCGTTAAATTTCAAACTGCCGGCCTGCACGCGCCATAGGGGCGGAGCCATGCGCCGTGGGACGAAGACAGGCTGATCAGGAGCGTGGCCGGGTAAGTGAACGCCGGCGGGGACCGGAGGGTGAGCGGACCCCGAACCCGACGTGCGGGACGCGGCTCCGCTAGGTGTCGGAGCACGGATGCGCCCGCGACCCGGGACAAGGGTGGCAGGGGTATCCGTGACACTGATGCTGTGGCTGCTGCCGTGCCCTCCACACTGTGTCATTGTGCCATTCTCTGACCTCATGCTGCTGCTGCTGTGACCTCCACACTCTGTCATTGTGCCACTCTGTGGTCTACTACTGTTTTGCCAACTCCAGAATGTCGTCGTGCCACTGCCTGACCCTCATGGGTGCTGCTGTGGCTGATGCCGTGCCCTCCACACTGTGTCATTGTGCCCCTCTCTGACCTTTATGCTTCTGCTGCCGGGAAAATCCACTCTCTGTCATTGTGCCTCTCTGTGGCCTACTACTGTTTTAACCACCTCCAGAATGTCATTGCCACTTTTTTACCTCATGTGCTGCTGTGCCCCCAAAGTGTCATTGTGCCACTCTGTGGCCTACCCCTTTTTTTCCACCCCGGAATGTCAGGGCCACTCTTGCCCTCATGTGTTTGGGGCTACGCGTCCCTCCCCACTTGTCACGATGTTCCCACCTGAAACCCTCACTTTTTTTTTTTCCTTTGTCGTTTGCCTTTTCTTATCAGGCTACTTTTCCCGCTTATTTTTTTGGTCTTTTTTCCCCCTCTTAAGCCCCCGGGGGAATTTTATAGGAAGCGATTCTAAGAGCGGCAGCATCTCGCGTGTCTACTAAAACACAAATTGTATAAGACCAAACCAAGTCCCTCTGAAATTTTTAAGCATGGCACAACGTTACGCACCCTGCAGGGTCGTGACTGGAAATGCTTTTTTTTAATGCGATTTGTCCCGAAGCAATCGGCCGAAACGAGTTTTGCGGAAAATTCGGCGAAGCACCGAATGAATTTTTTTAGAAAAAATTCCCCATCCAATCGTTTTAGTAAATTTCCGTCATACAATTCCAGTGATACCCCAAAATTTTTATAAATTTTTTCTTTTATGTTTTTAAAAAAATTTTTTCTTTTCCCCTTTTTTTCCTGACTTTTAAAATTTTTTCCCCGGGAGTGGAGTTTTTGAAGTTGTTTTAAATTTCAGGCTGCCTAGTTTTTATTAGTATGATTTTTGGGGGCCATTGCTTTTTTGGTCATTTTTTTTTCTTTTTTTTCCAAATTTTTTTTGAAACTTGCCAACTACAAATACAAATTAGGGTTTTTTTTTGTTTTTCTTATGGACCTCACCATGCTTTCTAATTTAGGTTGTATGGAAAACAAAAAATTCTAAAATTCTAAATACAGGATTAAAAATCTTTTTCAATTTTTTAATGATC
This sequence comes from Phyllomedusa bahiana, assembly GCA_025379985.1. NCBI lineage: Eukaryota > Metazoa > Chordata > Amphibia > Anura > Hylidae > Phyllomedusa > Phyllomedusa bahiana. The sequence goes on from JAODAL010063897.1 coordinate 17,449, forward strand.
ATATTCTTCAATGAACCTTATGTCGTTGTTATTGTTTTGGAGAATTTTAGACCAACTCCAACAAAGTGTAAATAAGGGTTATATTTGGTTTACCCAAAGGGCAATGAAAGGGATTGTCCTAGTAAAGGTTTACCCCCCTTGTCAATAGATTTTTTGTTTGACTGCGCAAAAAGCCACTGCCCCTTTTGAAAAATTTTGAATCACTATGTCAGACATGAAAAAAGATTAAAGAATACTTTAGAAAAATCGGCATAATTTAGAGGTGGATTTTAGTACTGACCTAAAGTGTTTTTTAATGATTTTTAATAGTAGTGTTGAGCGATTTTTTCGACAAAGTTAAATCGGCAAGGTTTTTTGGGTGATCGAAATTCCGTCAGCGATAATTAAGGTTAAAAATCGGCATCATCTATAAAAGATCGCCCTTTTCGGCGCTTCCTGTAATTTTGGCGGCCAGCAAATCGATTAAAAAAAGGGCAGGTTGAATTTTGGTGCGACGTCTTACTGGGATTGGTATGGTTGCGATTGGCGGGAAAAATCACAGCCCCCTCGTTTTACATAGAAACAGGTTTTCCTGTTTCGTCTTTGTCTCTCAGCGCTAAATGGGGATGGGACCTGCGCTCTCCCTGTGGCCAAACAGCTCACGAAATTAGTCTTTTTTCTGCACGAAAACTCTACTTTCGGATCCTTCCAATTTTTTTGATTAGAGATTTGAAGATTTATGTAGTTTCTAGAGAATTTTTAAGCGCATCACCGCTGTAAAATTTACGGGGTGGAGGGGGGGGGGGGGGGCCCCCCGGGCAACACATACAACTCTATCTATAAAGAACATGGATAAAGTTTTTACCAAACTTAGTTAGAACCCCCCTTTGTATTTGGAATTTTCTTTTTTATTAACGTTTGCTATTGAAAAAATTTCCTGGATATTGGGGAGCCTGAACTTTTTTGGATAAACACAATTCTATAACTGCAGGCTCTTTGTTAGCTGCAAAACCCACTTTTTTTTTCAGTAAAATTTCAGATAGGGGTTCAATTTTTCCCATTACACCGTGAGTTGATATACCACCTTGACTTAAATTACAATCCAGCAACTTTTAGTCAGCAAGGTTGTTTTTTTCCAAAAATACCCTTATCGTACAAAACTCACAGTTTAAATGTTTTTTTTCTTTTGCGCCCCCGCAGTTCATTGAAGCAGCATCTTTCCCTAAATCTTAAAACACAAATTTATATTTACCCCCGGTAATGAAAGGGTTTAAAAAATACCGTTTTTTTATATCAAAACATAAGTTACGTGTTTTTTTTGACTTTTGCGCAACCCCACTTTTTCATTGCGCAGTCTACAAAACTTAAAACAGCAATTCTATATTTTACCACAGGGGGGAAATTTAAAGGGGCAAAAAAATACCGTTTATTTATCAAAAAATAACAGTTCGTGTTTTTTGACTTTTGCGCACCCAGCACTGTTTTTTGACGCAGCATCACGTAAATCTTAAAACAGCAATTCTATATTACCACAGGGAAATTTAAAGGTCAAAAAATACCGTTTATTATAAAAAAACA